>JAVSBV010000121.1:7860665-7884622 GCA_033117975.1 Parotocinclus spilosoma
GGAGCTGGCTAACAAGCTTGCTGTACGGTGGCCGAGTGGATACGTAATGCGATATGCAGTACGCTCGGGAGTAGGAGCGGCAAAAAAATACAACTAAACGCATTTTTAAATCGATTTGGGGGCATTTTGAATCGATTCAGAATCGCCAGGACTAGGAATCGTGATCCTTTAAAGAATCATTTTTTTCAGCACCCCTAATATTGAGTGCTTACAAATTTTTTTTTAATATACTTCATACAAAAGTCTTTGCTGCTGAGATCAGCTTTAAGACACCTCCTGTATGGAGAAAGTAGTTGCTACATGCTTTGCTCAGATGCGAGTTTGGCCTATTATTCCACACACAAACTTTAGTTCTTTCCACAGATGTTCAGTTTATAGAAGGAACTTTAAAGCTTTTACTAATTAGATTCAGGCTAGGTTTAGCAGCAATATTTTCTTTCTCTGAAACCAATTAAGTTTCCTTGGCTGTGTGTTTGGGATAATTTTCTGCTGAAATGTCCACCCTTGTCTCATCTTCATTATCCTTGCAGATGGCAACAAATTTCTTCTCAATTTGATTTGACCATTAACCATAATCTGATTTTACCATTCAACCTTCTTCAATTACATGACGTGTGCCAGTGCTGCAAAAAAAATAGCCCCGCATCATAATGTTCCCACCTCCAAACGTCCTTGTTGGTACAGTGTGTTTGGGGTGATATGCAGTGCCTTGTGACCTCCAAACATGGTGTGTATTATAGCATCCAAAGAGTTCAATTTTAGTCTCATCTGGCCAGACTACATTTGTTTTTCCAGAAAGAATTGTACCTTCTGATTCCAGGTCTTTCTTCAGCCCTGCACAAGTGGTCCTTGGCTCTGGGATAACTCAGAATTCTTTTCACTCTTCTGGAAGCACTTGGTTGTGGCTGATTTATGGTGAAATTTTGTTCTATACACTTCTGGATTGAGGCCCCAACATTGCTCACTGAAACCTTCAGTAGTTTGGAAATTCTTCTGTAACCAATGCAACCAGTATGTTTGCAACAATAACAGCTTACTGATCATGAGATGTTTCATGTGTGTGACACCTTTGTGATGAGACATCTTTTTGTAGGCCATCAGTTGGGACTGAACCAGCTGATTAATTTGCAGTAAGTGGCAGGATTGTTTTCTAATTACTAAAATAATAAATTTAATTAAAAAAGCCAAACAGCGTTTGCATGTCAACGTGCCCCCCTTGCAAGGCTGATTTTCGTCATACTGCATATAATAAACATGACATTTCCCTACATGACAATTAGGTGCTTTATAGTACTAATAGAATGTAATGTGGAACAATCAGCTTAAACAGAAGGCTCTTGTATTTTTTTGACTTTGAAAACATGCAGGTTAGTGTCTAATTAAAATAAGTGCTACAGTTCTGTTAACCACAGTGTTAAGAATACACGCAAATGCAAAGATAACAGCACACAAACCCTTGTCAGAAAACACACTGTGCAATGACAAAATACCTTCAGATTTAAACAGGGTGGCTGAGGTGCACGTCCAAAAAGCCATAGGGTTATCTTTAAATAGCCTAAAATCCAAGCCTAAAAAACAATGGATGCCTGGTGAGATGCTACAAGTGCAGCAACTATACATATGGACAATCTGACGTTTGATACTTCCAAAGAATTAAGGACAACCTCTATATAGCTCACTCTGTCCATTGACCTTGTGTGCAAAAATACCTAAAGGTTACAGTGGTGCTTGAAAGTTTGTGAACCTTTAGAATTCAAGACTTCTGGATAAACAAACTAAAACCATCATTAGACTTTCACACATTCTAAAATGAGACTAATCTTACACTTGAGTCAATAATTAAGTGAGGAAAATGTTTTAGTATTCAACATGAGCAGCTAAAGTATGTGAATCTTTGCTTTCAGTATCTAGTGTGAGCCCATGTGCAGCTGCTGAGGAGCCTGTACATCAGCTTGAAGGGATTTTACCCAGTTCAAAATATTGATACTTTCACCACATGTCACGAGTGAGACGAATGCGTCGCTTAACGTCTGTTCACATTAATGGCAAAGGTTTCTAGACATAAAAATACCATATAACCTCAAACCAAAAAGGTTGGGAGAGTACAGAAATTGCAAATAAAAAAAAACCAAAAACTTAATTTTACTTAATTCGAGACAGTATGAAACTGATATTTAATTTTTGTCTGGTCAACTTAATTTCCTCTGTTAGTAAAAATGCATTCCTGCATCCATTTCAGGACTGCAACACATTCCAAAAATAGCTGCAACAGAGGAAACTTACAGCTAGTAATTAATTACTCATGTGATTTCAAAGAGGTGATGTCAACAGGTGATTATAATCAAGACACAAAAGTAGAATCACAACTAATAGGACTGAAACACACTGCTCACATTTTAAAATATCCTCTAATTTTAGTGAGCAGTATAATTAAATCCATTTTAGTTTTTTTTAAAGCACCTTGGGTTTGTGAAAGGGGCTATATAAATGAGTTTTTGTTGTTTATCTTTCATTTAACATTTCAGTAATTTTCTGGGACAATTTTTGATCAATGGGGATCCTCTGCCCACCACTGCTCCTCAAAAAGTCACGCTTTTGAACCAAATCATGATTATAATCGCAATGACTTCAGCCGTTTGAAAATCACATCACATATTTTATTAAAATGAGGTAAGAAAAAAAAAAAATCTTAATCACATTACTAGTAATAAATAGCCCAGAGCAAACTTGTGTTGCAGGTCTGGAATGCAGGAATGGATGCTTATTAACACGAATATACCAGCTGGATGATCAAATCCTAAAAAGCACCCGCCCCGGCTCAAACTGCCTACCAAGCAGCCAATCATTAACAGGTCTAAATTTCAAATGCACCATCGATTTAAAGACAAAAAAAAAAGGATTTTCCACAGCATTCTTGAAAAGAGTGGCTTAAAAAATAAAATTCTCCAGGTCCTTTTTTAAAGACTGTAGTTCCCTATCTTCATTAAAGTGCATTGAGTGAGTAGAAAGAGAGCCGTTATCAGTCTCTTACTTTGCCCCTACCTCTGATCGAGTCCCACGCAAGCAATATGAAGTGAAAAAGCCATGTCTAACATTGGAGTTATTCACAACATTTCGTATATTGCATAGTTATCGTTTTTTTAACACAGTTGATTACATTTTCATTTTAGGTTTGCTCTACCTAAGAGTTCTATTTACATATGTACATTACAGGTTACTCTTTTTTTCAAGATTGTTCACTTATTTTCATAACATTGGCCAGAAAGAGTTTATTTAATGTTTATTTATTTCATTTTTGAGGTTAGTTCAGTTAACTGGATTGTATGTGATTGTATGTATTGAATGTGTTTCATTAGTATATCCATATATAGTTGTGTTTGGTTTCATTGTGTTGATATTATAATCTATCTAGCTTGGTAAATAAGGTAGTTAAATTTAAAATAAGGTGGTTAAATAAAAGTGTTTAAATTCAGCCTTTTTCTGGCTATATATAAGGAATTATAAAATATCAATACTGATTGAAGTAAAAAGAATTATCATGATAAATCGTGATGATCATTTCAGCCACATCGCCCAGCCCTAGTTACGTTCACAGCCCTGCTATAAAAAGTCAAAGTTCATGTTCGGAGTACTGCGTTTTCTTTATACTTCTGAATAACAAAAAAGTAGTACAAGCTAAGCCTTGCAAGACCTGCTGAGTAAAAAGAGAAAGGCTGTCTTAAAAGAATGAGACACATCAAGATGAACCAGCAGTCCCTATCCCTATAATCAGGAAGGTCCCTACAATGCTTCAGGGTTGGTAATGCCTCATGCAATTTTACTCACTGGTAACGAAAAGTGCAGCAATAAAGAAGACATCAGTAGGTCAGTAGCTACCACTGTGGTTATTTGTAAATAGAATAAAGAGTTTAAAAATACTGCAAAATTTTATTTCCCAATCAATTTTAGGATTTGCCTCCTTGACGAAAAACTACAATGAATTAGGCTTGGGCGGTATGATGGTATTTCTGTATACCACGGTATTTAAATACGGTGACGGTATATTAACCACGTGACGTGACGCAACACGCCAAATATGTACCGTATTTTCCGCACTAAAATGCGCACCTAAAAGCCTTAAATTTTCCCAGAAATCAGACATGCACCTTATATGTGTACTGAGTTCCAAAATCTATTGTTGTGATACTTTGGTAAGCGATCTGCTTCACTCACTGTCGGTCCATTTCCGGCTGACACAGGGACGTGTAATACGTACAGTAAGTGCAGTACGTAAACCAGGTTTCTGTTGTCTGAGCTTTCGCAAACAGCCATCTTGTGACGAGACTGACGGAGACGCTGAGAGACCAAGGCTCAAGTTTGGCTCTTTATTCACAGCTTGTGATTCGTTTGGCTCCTAATTCTCCACCCTGAATCAGAACAGCTGTAACAGCTGTTCAACGATTCTGTATTTTATGTGCAGATGCGGTTTTGTGGACTTACAGTCATAAGGACGTTGGAATTAGAACATGTTATGTTAAATCACCACTGACTGTAAAGTATAAGCAGGTATAATCGCAGGCTGTGAATAAGAAGCTAGCTTCAGCCTCGTGATAAGCGGAGTGTTCAATACAGACCCAGAACATGATGGATTTGTGGGAGAAGATTGATTTAAAAAAATAATGTGAGTGTTTTGTTAAATAGTAGTCTAAAGTTCAACTAAAATCATAATTTCGCTTCTTTTACTTTTTTTGTACACCGTATGTTTTAACAAGCGCTTTATGGGCGTTTGGAAAGCAAAACACTCGTAAAATAACAGCATTTTCTTCACATTTAGCGTTAACACTAACACTGCCGATTGTAAAGTGTCTAAGAAAATTTAAACGCTCCATTTAAATACTTAACCATACAAATTATCGCTAAATATTTAATTTAAATGTTAAATATAAACCTACATACAAATATTTAGGATAAATACTAATACATCTATCTATCTATCTCAATCAACTAATATATATCTCATTATTAAATATTTAACTAGTTTCAGGAAGACTATCTACGTTTTAAGCCATGCTGTTTTCCTGTTTGTTGTTTCTATTTAAGTCAAAGACTTTGCAGTTGCTCTGTACTTTCTGCTTTACAATGACGCTCTTTCATGTGGATAAATCTACTACGCCGACGATATTTAGTGATCATTTGTATGTTAAGTATTTAAATGCATCATTTACATTTTCTTAGACACTACAGTCGGCAGTGATAAATGTTGAAAAAGCGTTAGGGTTAACGCTAAATGTGACGAAAAAGCTGGTGTTATTTTTATGAGGCTGTCATTATTCCACAAATCCATGGCGCTGACATATGTTGGTATTTAAATATGTTGCATTTCAGGTCTTAACAGCATCAAAATTCCGGCCTGTTCCTTCTGGCGCACCCCCCACGGTAATACCGTGTACCGCCATATAATCCGAAGACAGTGTGCAAAAGTTCAATATCGCCCAACCCTACAATAAATATTAATTAAGTGTGTTTTTGTGAATCATTCAAACATTAGACAAACATGCTAAAAAAGACTTTCCATCATTCATTACTGGTGAAATTAAAATAGTTAATGGAATAGAGGTACAAAACAATTACAGGTAATGCATCACTTCTGGTCAGATGTGCCAGCACTTCTTGAAAATAATCTTAATATTAATTACAAATCAATTAAAAAGTCTACTTTAAGCCTATACTGGCAAAACACTCACCTCTGTCTGGTACTTTGAATGGAGACATGGGGAAGACTACTCTTGAAGCTTTGGAGCTTGAAGCACTGCTTGGCTCCTCATCTCTGGAACCTGTGGCAGGGACCATTTGTTTGGAGGATACTGGACTCCCAAAGATTTTCTGCACATTTTCTGTTCCAAACACAAACTTTGGTGGTGAGACCACTGTTTTAGAGGTGTTGTGAGGACTGAGTGTGGCCATATTTTCTACAGGTGTATGACTGATCTCAGTAGACTGTGTCGGCTCTTTAGTGGTTTCTTCAAGCAGTGCAATAGCAGCTTTACCACAAATTATCTCCTGGGAGGCCAAGTCTTCTCTATGGGTTGTAGGTGTTAGAAGAATGAGCTTTTCCTGAGCATCTTTGGCTTTGTCAAATAAATCTTTAAAAGAATTGGCCGTTTCCTGCAATTTAAAGCGCACAGCCAACTGCTCCACCTTTCCTTCTCCTTCAGCAAAGTCATAAGCACTCCAGATCCATGCCTTTTCTGTTCCTTTCATTGCCTCAAGATTCATATCTGAAGTGATCCAGTGATTTGCACACAATTTGAGAACCTGATCTCGTCTCATCACAAGCCTTGTGCGTTTAGTATCATAGTTTTGCAAAATTTTTATGTCTCCTATACCTCTCTCTTTCCACTGACTAAGGTCTTTATCATATCGATACAGCTTGGCTCTGTGGGCGAATGCGATCTGCTCGTTCTCTTCCCCAGTTGAAATGTCAACAAGATCAGGTAAGGGCACAACTGGCTCAAAGTACTGCCCATCTCTTTCCTCTTCTTGACTAGTTTCTTGTTCATTATCTGTTCCAACAGAAGTCCTGCTTTGGTTTAGCTTAGATGGAGATTTTGAAGGACTAACAATAGGCTGGAAATTAAAACTAAATCCAGCAGATGACTCCCCAAAACGAAACAGATTTTTCTGTAACGGACTGCTAGCTAATGGAGAGGCATATACAGACAAGTCAGCACTTTCATCATGGACATCATCTTGTAAATCATAATTATCCCATTCCAGAGTATGTCCAGTGCTTTCAGAGTATGGTTTCATCGAAAGTTTAGAGGCATTGTCAGTCATAGCACTGTTTTCTTCATTCTTGCCTTTATTTCGTTCGTTAGTCAAAAATGACTTGAGGTCCTTGAGACCTGATTTCATTTCCTCAGCTTTCTGTATTAGATTTGCAGTTCTGTCTGAATTGGTAAGCTTATGAGGAGTCTGTAGAGGAATGTCCAAAAGCAGTTGTTGACAAGTGTCAAACTTTTGCTTAAACTCTTGTGCTAGTTCCGGGGTTTTGAACTTGGCAGCCAACTGTTCCAGCTTTGCATCTCCCTCTGAAAAGTCATTTGCTAACCACATCCAGGCACGATCTGAGCCAGAAAGGGGCTTCAAGGTCATTGTAGTAGTGATCCAGTGATTAGCACACACCTTCAACACTTGCTCTCGCCTCATAAGAACCCTTAGCCGCCCATTAACATTATTTTTTAGAATTTTCAGATTTCCAACCCCTCGTTCTTTCCATTGATGGGCGTCTGAATCAAACCTGAAGAGCTTAACACGATGTGTGTACAAACATTCTTCATCCTCTTCCCCTGTGACAAGGTCAACTTTCTCAGGCATTGCAACCACTGGCTCAAACAGAATATCATCAGTTTCTTCAGTTTTATACATATCCTCCTCTTCTTGATCAGACGAGACATCTGCTTTTTTGTTTTGCAAAAATGAAGTGAAGAGTTGTTCACCAGCCCTGGCAAATCCTTTAAAATTGGGATCTTTCTGGCCAAGATTAAAGTCACCCTGTGAAGCATTTGCCATGTCTGCAAATGTGAATGTGTTTGATTTTCCAGTAAACAGAGGACAGTCATTAGTACTGACTTTGCTCCCAGACTGAAAAGATGATGCTGATGATGTTACCTCTTCGTCCTTGTGCTGTTCAGCAATATTTTTCAAAAGCACTGATGCAGATCCACTTTTGGGTTGATTGTCTGAATGCTTCAATTCTGATTCTGTAAGACCAAACTTAAATCCACTACCAAAGGCTGGCATTGAAAAAGAGAACTTTGAACTGCTTGAAGAGGTTTCAACAGCTGCAGAAGGTTTGAAGTTAAAGGTTGCTCCAGATGTCTCCTTCTTATTTTGTCCAAAGGCACTACCAGTATCAAAACTTGCTGTGAAACCTGTAGTTTCAGGCTGGTTAGCTTTGTGGTCAAAAGTAAGGCGAACAGAGGAGGATTCTGGTGCAGACGAGGTGATGTTTGCATTTGGACTAGGTTTTCCACAAGACACACAATGAGTAGACGTGCCTTTATTTCTTACCATACATGCACAATCCCACTCTTCATCTGTTTTTGTACTTTTTAATGGTGCCTGGCATGAGGTACACTTTGTGGCAGCAGCATCGTTCCTGACAAAACACTTATCACAATCCCATTTAGTGTCAGTTTTGACAACTTTATCAGGACCAGAGCCAAATGAAAAGACAGAACTCGCAGCCCCTGTGACAGTTTCTGCTGTAGCAACGGTTTTGGCTGAAGGATTTGCGGTCTGACACGCAACACACGCACTTGCAGACTTTTCGTTCCTCACGCAACACACGGCACAATCCCACTGTCCTGATTTCTTCGCAAATTGAGTGCCAAATCCAGAACGAAATGAAAAACTTGGCGCTGGACTTTGAGCGCTTACTGTCTGGATAGAGGGATTTTCACCCTGAGATGCAGATTTAGGTACTGAAGCACCCGATTGGCCAGACTTCTTGTCACCCTGACTGGCTGAAGTAGCAGGTGTTTGTGTGCCAAATTTAAAGGAAAATGGAATCTGGGATCCAAATCCACTAAATCCAACATTATGACTTGTATCCTTCGAGCTTTCACCAAGTCCAAAAGTAAATGTTTTTGTAGACGAAGTCATAGTAGGAGCAACTGTGAATCCCTCAGGTTGTTTAACTTGTGATTTTGTAACAGCACAAGGATTGGGACTAGAACAAGCAACACATGCTTCAGATGAGGCCTCATTTCTTACACAGCAGACATTACAATCCCACTGACCTTCCCTTTTGGCAAATAGGGTTTTAAGATCCTTTTTCTTTACAGGTTCCACATGAGGGGGTGGCTTAAAGTCGGTTTCCTTCATCTGACTTTGTAAAGATTTACTGATAGACTTCTGGGCTTCCTCAAATTTTTGCTTGAATAAAGCTGCTTCATCTACAGTCTTGAATCGAACAGCCAACTGTTCAGTCTTTGGCATTTCATCAGCATAATCAATGGCATACCATACCCATGATTTTTCTGAGCCAGAATTTGGTTTCAGAACCATATCTGCAGTGATGTAATGATTTGCACAGATTTTCAAAACTTGTTCCCTTCTCATCAACAAGCGATGTTTGCCCGATGTCTTGTGTTTTAGAATTTTTATGCAACCAATTCCTCTCTCTTTCCATTCTTTTAATTCCGTCTCAAATCGGAACAATTTTGCTCTGTTGCAAAACATTTCCTCTTCTTCCTCTTCACCAGTTTTTACATCAACCTTATCAGGCAATGGCACAATTGGCTCAAAATGGGGCCCATCCTCATCCTCTTCAACATGGGTGCTGTCATCACTTTCTACACTTTTTTCATCATTTCTTGTCCCCGATACAAAGTTGGTAAATCCAAACGTTTGGTCAGGCTTTTCATAAATTGCCATTTTAACCTGGCTAACATCAGTTTGTAAAAATCCTGAAGCAGTTTTACTACCCACAGTAGAGACCACACTAGGTCTCGAATCCTTTGAAGAAGATCTGAGTGTTGAATGCGCTTCAGCCTTTGCTGGGATACCTGAAGTCAAAAGCCCCAAAAGGCTTTCATTGTTATTTTTTGCCTCTGCTGAAGAAAACGTAAAGTCCCCATCATTAGACTTGAAATTTGAATTGAACTTGAATACAGCAGATGATGGGGTTGTCGGGACTGCAACTACACCAATCCCAGGAACTTTAGGAGTTTCATTTGGAACCTGTTGGCCAAAGTTCATCTTCAAGTCAAATTGTTTACTTTCACTGCTTTTAGAGGACTGGACAGGTATAGACGGTGGCTTAGTGAAATACCCAGGCTCTGGCAATGTTGGATTAGTAGAAGGCTGGGTAACATTATGACTGCAGTACTCCTCATTATAGGGGGAAAGCAAGCTTGCAGATGGTGAATCCAACCTGAACGGGGGACCAAAGACCTGCTCTTGGGAATACAAGCATGGTGTTTGAAGAGGTGGAGTGTGGGTTGGTTGCTGAAATGCATACATATGTGGCTGAGGAAGACGATTCAAACCATACATGGGTGCCTGTAAAAATGAAACCAAGGTATGATGTAAATTACAAACAGAATGTGACAATTTCTATACAAACATAATTTTCATGAACTGACTTCCTGGATACCTTGGATGGCGTTACATTAGCAGCAGTGCGAAGAAGAGAATTGTATGCAGAGGACTGGTTGTAGTATGATGAAGGACCTGTGGTGGCAACTGAGAATTTTTTTTATTTAAAAAAAAGATCATGTTGAAATACAGGATGAACAAGTCACAGTTACATATAATACACATACTTCTAGTTAAACTGACCTGTAAGTGGCCCTCCATGGAAGGTTTGTGCAGATGAAAATGGTTCCTGAAACGCATCTGCTGAATAACTTCCTCCATAAACAGGATGAAATGGGGCTTCTGCTGACCCAGATGAATTGTGCCTCAGATCGTGTACCTCATTCTGCAAACATTTAAAGATGACCCGTGTGCGACTTGATGCTCTTGCAAGTTTTAAATTCCAGTACAAATGTACACGATAATTGATACTAATTTCTCTATGATCAGTCAGTCAAAGTGAGGTGTGTGACAGAATATATCCACATTGTATGATGAATAATATCAGATGACTGGTACGAGTACATGCTTTTTGGCTTTTACAATCACAAATTCATAATTAGCACATTTATTTATTGAAAGTAATACAGCCATTTGAATAATAACTTGAGACAAAACAGCACCCCATGCCTCTACAACATTGTTAAAAAAAAGGTATTGTACAGTAAATGTATTGTAAAATATTTTTTTTAATAAATTAAGTGAACGTTCTCATAACTAATAACACTTTTCCTCTGTGAATCAAGTATTTTCTTTCAAACTAACCTTCAAGGCCTCAACCTGTTGGCAAAGCATTTGTAAGACTGACTTCTGGTCCTCCACCCAGGGAGGGGGTGTTTTAGGGGAAAACTGCCAATGATGATGATAAAAAAGATTAAATACATAAACAATAAAGCAAACATTTAAACAAAACGGAAAAAAGCTTAATATACCAGCGGTCTTTTGGAGGGAGAGATTACATTTTTAGTTGGAGAGGACATTGAGAATTTATGAGAACTAGCCACTGCAGGCTCTGTGAGTGATCTTGGACTTGAGGTTACTGGAAGTCTTTCACGAGTTCCATCTACAACCTCTCCATTTTCTTCACTCTCTCCAAGCTGTTGATTGACATCATTCAGCAAATCCATAATTTCCTCCATTGACACAGGAAGCTGAAACACGCAGCGTTTAAAAAGTAGTTTAACTTCCAATATCTAGGATTAACAAAGACAAACGGGTAGGAATAAATATACTATCTCGGACCTTTTCGACATCCTCTGCAGTGGCATGGTAGATTTTTGATAAGTACTTCTTAAACTGCTGGAGAAAGTTAACGCACATATGTTGAGTTTCTTCAACGCCATTTCCTGCTTCATCAGAAAGTCTCTGATAGATCTGTGATTGACATGAAAAAAAGTGATACAAATTAGGAAATCATCCCAACACCTAACATTCAAAACAATAAAACACATTAGTTGTACATTTTCAATTATTACAACTTTGGTCACCCAGCACTAATACAAAAATGTATACCACTTTAAAAAAAATAAATAAAAATTGTAAGTTTTCTCCTATTTGCTTTTCCTGTCATATGCAAGGTTTCAAGAAAATAGGCACTTTTACACCAAACAGCTCCCCCAGGAACTAAACATTTTCCATGTTTTTGGGATGTTTTCACACCGGCAGCAGGAACACTGTGTGCCTCTGCAGCTTATTTGCATATAGGCTTAGACGTCACTGCCTTTTTGGGTGTGAAAATCTGTTTTGCATATGGACAATTAAGGACTGAAGGAGCTTAACCTAGGTGCTTGGTCTGGACCAATCATTACTTACTTGCGTCACTACATCTGGCCCAAACCTTGCATACTTGTGTCACCCAGTGCTGAGAAAAGACTCTACCTTGAAGTTCAAGATAAATACGTCCCTATCCATGGAGTTCTGAAAACTACAAAAGCCCCCAGTCACTGCAGTTTTAGTGAAAATAAACAGGCATACCACATAGAACTTATATGTATTAACCAACAAAATTGATTTCATCTGGGTTAGTGTGTGTGTACAGGTATATACCCATAGCATCACCGTTATGTTTGTGCTATGTTTTGTGTAATTTTAAAATGTACATGGAGAAAGCCTTTAAGGTTTGTGTTACATTCATAAGGATATTTCCTATAAATTCTAGAAGGTTACATGCATGTCAATATTCCCTTAATTTTAAACCACTTCCTAATGTAGGAGTGCATCTAAATAATGTAGAAAGCCATTTGCTATGTACAAACACCTTACATAATTGGTGCACATAATAACTTAGCTTCATCAGAGTGAAGGATTACTTCCACTCAAATACATGATACCCAGTATCAAGTAGACAGATTACTCCAATTAGAAAAGTGAGCTTAACTACAATGTGTGCTGCTGGTCCAAGTATGTGGCCTGGTAAATCTAATTTGAGCCATAATTTAGTTGGAACTTAATGCCATGTTTGGCACTGGACCATTTTCATAAAAGCAACGGTAAAGGGTTGACCAAGGGTTGTTTAGTAAGATGCACTTATTAACAATATATTTAAATACATTTACATATAAGAGAGATGTATGATCAGTATATCAAAAGTGTAAAGTCAGATTAAACAAAAGGAAATCTTTTCATGTACAACAAAGCGCTAAGCAAATTTAACAGTTCAATTCATTAACCAAGACAAAGTTGATGTTTGCAGACTTCATGTTTTATTGAAAAACACACTGGCTAAAACAGTGTTGAGCTTGCTAGATGCTTTTACGAGTTGGAGTTTGCTTGAAAAGTACACAGTAGTTTACTGATTTACTATAAGACATTTGCGCATACTAAGCCATGTCGAACGCATTTTTTTGGAATGTGGGAGGAAACGAGTACTCAGTAAAAACCTACGCAAACAGGGGGAGGACAAACTCCACACAGGCAGAGTCTAAGGTTGGGTTTGAACAAGCGACACTGAAGCTGTGAGGCACCTGAGTACAACCCACTACTGGTATTTCAGAGCAGAAAGTTGATTAATAGTGCTAAACACTGGGTTACTGTAGCTTATATTTTCAAAATCAAAATAGGGTAAAGTTAGTTCAAATTTTCAGGAATATTTTTTTTTATTTCACTCTTCAGGTAATCAGTGTCTCTACGATGCAATTAACACCTGGTAGCCAGCTAAATCAGTAACGCTGGAAATTATGTCTAACTTTTACATTTCAGGTAATTATAGCCAGATGTGATTTGTACCAGTGATGATGATCATGAAGCTAAAGAAAGTTACATCAGGACTGATAGAAAAATAATGTCAAGCAACAAATATTAAACTTACCCGAGCAAGGTGCCAATGTGAGGAGATGCCACTGAGTTTTTCAAGCTTCAAGATAGCCTGCTCAGTTTTGCCCTCAATATCAAGAAGAGTAGCTACTGCTATAATCACATCCTCTTTGTAGCATTTGATATCAGATGCCTAAAACGTTTTTGTTAAAAATAAAAAGTCACTTTCCAATTAATTCATTACAAGGCAAATGCATGCATAAGAAGGTGCATTACCTGTATATTCTTACTGCTAAAATGCATAAAGAGTGGATTAAGAGGTTCGGGAATGCTGCATCTGTTCTCAATTTTCTCAAGCAAGGGATGCACGACATTCCAGTAGTGGACACTGCGGCCAACATACTCTTTCTGATCATAGTAGGAGTTCAAGCCATCACCCTTCAAAAAAGCAACACAAACCGTTAAGTGTGTTATAGTAAACCAAATAAATACACCAACTACAATGAAAATATATAAAAATTGTGAACATATTCCCCATACTAAAAAAACAGCAACTGACTGGATGAAGTTAGATATGTTTAAGTAAAACTAAAGCTGCATTTGTAAACAATATTATTTGATGGGTCATCTAACTCTCCCTGTATATGGTCTGACAGCAGTTGAAGACCTCAAGGTGAAAAAAAACCTTAGTGTGTTTACATGCACTTAAATCGGATCTCTGCAGAACATCAGGTCAGTAACAACTTCACATGCACTTGGGTAATTAAATAATAGAAAACCTCCAGAGTTACATGACAATTTACTTAAAAACATGCTGTATATCAGTGTTTAACCCAAAAATATTTGGTAGCCATTTTACAGATGCAGCATTTAATCCAGATCTCATCAGTGAAACATAACTAGATCTATGGAAACAAGCCAGAAAGAAGTGAAGTCTCTCAGGAGGTGTGGCAGGTTTGATTCTCACAGCTCAACTCCATGTGGTTATGTTTGTGCGCATGTGCAGACTAAGAATATTGATTGAAATCAGAATAATTGTACACATGCATTGAGAATTCCAATAGTTGAGTTAAGACTGGTTGAATGATCAGACTTATGTGCATTCAAATGCACAGTCTCCTTATTTTTGTCAAAACACAATGAAATTAACCACAATCGTATAATAAGTAGATTCACCAAATTTAAAAAGACATTCTGATAAGGCAAAAATTATTTAGAAATTTACAAGAGTACCGTTGAACTTAGATGCTTAGCCCAGTGGATGAGCAATGCAGGCTGAAGGCCATGTTTCTCTCTTGCTCGTAGAGTATTGAGGCCATGCTGGACAATCATTCGTAGTTTAGCAGAAACATTAGGCCTAAAACAAAAACGGTCTATTAAATAAGATACTTTTTTTTATTTAACAGCATTGGAGAAGTTCAAATCTGTAGTATTGAAGCTATTTGAATGATTTAAAATTCCCTTTCATATATGCACCATCACCTAGGAATTTACTAGCTAGAAGTTGCGTCAAAATTAATTACACTAGTACTTATCTGTGAAAAGCATGACTCTGTTACATGTCAGATAAGGGTAAATGGTCTGGCATAAAAATCAAGGTTAAGAAGATGAAGAGATTTAAACATAATTAAATATTTCCATAATTCATTTAAGTAAATTGGCATTACGTAGAGAGTACCGTATTTTCCGCACTATAAGGCGCCTAAAAGCCTTAAATTTTCCCAGAAATCGGATATGCGTCTTATAATTTGGTGTGCCTTTTATGTGTACCGAGGTCCAAAATCTATTGTTGTGTATTGTGATACTTTGGTAAGCGCTCCGCTTCATTGACTGTTTGTCAATTTCTGGCTGACACAGGGATGTAATACATATAGTACGTAAACCAATCAGAGAACATTACGTAATACGTACAGTACGTAAACTAATCAGAGAACACACCACTGTATGTGAATGGTTTGTGGATGCCTGGGCTAAGGTTTCTGTTTCATACAATGATGAGGACGAGGCTCAAGCTCCTTATTCGCCACCCTGTATCAGAGAACGGCTGTAACTGAGAGGGTGGGTTCAACGATTCTTTCATGTGGATAAATCTACTACGCCGACGATATTTAGTGATCATTTGTATGTTAAGCATTTAAATGCATAATTACAATTTTCTTAGACACTTTACAATCAGCAGTGCTAAGTGTTAGTGTTAACACTAAATGTGACGAAAATGCTGGTGTTATTTACCGAGTGTTCTGCTTTACAAGCGGCGCCCAATAATTGCCTTATGTATGGGTTAAATACAAAAATACACCCCGTAATAGAGACTGCGCCTCATATGGTATACGGTAATACGGAAAATACAGTAGTCTGTTTTAACAAACTCAATAGAAAAATGTACCAACATGCAAAAAAATACCAAAAACAAAAGATGGATTAGACACAGGGTGAAATCGTTCCACTAAGTACATTATCATCTGATGTATGAATCATATGTATGAATTACAAATCCAGAACGTTACTACTAAAAGCAGACCTGTAAATATCCAGTATTTGAACGTAAAAATAACTAAAACAACAGTGTTAAATATTTTAGGAGAGTTTTATATTGATTACTGCATTCTGTTCACTCACATTGCTTTTTTATGAATGAGATTGTTTACTGCATTCCACCACTCCCTCTGTTGCTCTGAGGACAAGAGCTTAATGAGTTGCAAGGGCAAACAACGAGGCTCATGCAACCTGGGGGTAGCAGATATCTTTGCAGTTTCCTGCAGCTGAGCATGGCTTGTGAATATCACACCACATAAAAAGACCTGCAACAATTCAAATTTCACCCTTTCAATTATTAAGCACTTTAGTAAAACAAACACGTATACATGACATGAATAAAAAAGAACGAAGACTTGGTACAGAAAACATCACCTCAAGGTCCAACAGACAGATTGATTCTGGAGCGTTAGTGTCCAGTTTGAAGGTCTCCAAAGTGAGACGAGGAAAGAGCTGCTTTAGCCAGTCTTTAAGTGCAGGTCTCTGTCCCATCATGGACCACTGCAAGCCAAGCCACGTTAGGTGTTGCAAATCCCCACAGTGTAACACTGAACCTTAGATCACAAAACACAGACAATCTAATACTGGACTGGCATCAACTGCTAGCATGTTAGTGATATAAAACAAAAAGTCATAAAACTATGCTAATTTAGTTTTACTTATTTAACATAATTTAAGCCCTCCGACGAGGAAGGGCTACAAAACTAACAAGCGAGCACAACTAGACCAACAACTTTCCGTTGATTAATTGTCATACCACTGTCACACTTGGCCAGTTCTTGTATTTCTGGTGTCTGTGTGCTGATGCTGGAGATATTATCATTTCCAATGAAAGACAGATCCGAAGGGGCTTGCATACAGAAGAGCATCTCAAACAGTGCATCTTGTCCACTCTTGTTGCCAAATACTTCCACCACCTCCTTTACATAATTTTCTGTATCCTGGTTCAGATTCAGCAGCATGTGGCCTGCGAGGCTTTGGCGATAACAAGCTAATGACACGATGCGATTTGATGTTGGCTGATCGACTTTCTCAGGTTTCATCTTTGGCCTGGTCACCTGGGGGAGGAAGGTGGAGGATTGTTAAAGCAACTTGAAGAAAACCCAAAAACATCCATTTTAAGCTTATACTAGTCCTAATAACATTTTGAAACTTTGCAAAAACGAAGAAAATGAGGACTCCTGAGACCTGTGACACCACTTGCTCAGCTGGAAACAAGGAAATTCACTTGGTCTTGCATAAAAAGATATACAAAACATTTCTGGGAATTTAAAGGCTTATGTTTTGGGTTTTTAATCCATTTATTAAAGTCAAGTACAAGTCGCTATTTGGTAATCTGCTACACATGATGCAGCCTATCCCATGCTTGATCTTTCTGAACCAGGAGTAACTGATATTTGTAGAAATAGAAAGTTTCAATATGCAGTCGAGAGGCCATGGGTAAATGACTAAGAAAATCTGCTCCAAAAAAAGCTAAATATCATGCAAGGGGTTGGGAAAAAACTAAAAGAAAAAAATATATTTTTTTAAAAAGACACTGCCGGCCATTCTGCAAAAGGAACCACCTGCAAAAAGAACAATAGCAGAAGACCCTTGCAGGTTGTCTCTAGAGGTTTCGTCAACAGTAATAGCTGTCAAAAAAAAACAAAAAAAACAATGAAGTTTCTTGCAGAAAACTGGCAGAGTGGTTCAACAGAGTCATGTGGGCTAGGGAATAACGATTTAAGTTACATGGTGTAATGCATCAGTGAATGCATCTCTACTTCCAATAAGCATGAAGATAGAGGTGGCATTCTGGGAGAAGCCTCTTCAGTTGCTAGTAATAATGAGCTCCTTCTAAACTGGAAAAAAAAAATCAACACTGCTTTGGAGTACAAGAAAATTTTGCAGAAAGACCTGCCACACCTGAAAAGTTGTTTTCTAAAGAGGAATGAGTTGAGTTATGCTGTTTCAAAAAAACAGTGCTCCGGTCCACACTGTACATACTACAAGAAGATGTGGCTTGAGAACAAGAACAAGTTCTGCACCCGACAAAGTATCTGGTCTTACATTAAACAAAAACTGAAAAACATTTCAACTTCTTATCTACTATTTGAAGTCATGGGCATTAACACTGACAAAAACCCATGAGTAGATGTCCTACTTAAAGATTATGATTATTAACAACAAGAAATACATTGTACTGAAAAAGGGGTCTACACCGTAAAGCTGTAATTCTTTTAAAACAATACCCATGCTTGCAAAATGTAAATCTCAATGATGACCACTAATGATCATGGCAATGATCTCTTATGAACAGAAAATGCTTAAAACAGCACAAATAAAGGCTCTATTTTTTATTTAGAGTACAAACTTATCCCATAAACAAAAGCATAATTGAATAATTGTAAATCATACATTATATTTACCTGGTAAGCCAGTAGGTAACAAAGTGCTGACAAATCAACAACGGCTCTCCACTGCTCTTCCTTTTCTTCTGCCATCTTCAGCAGGAGGGTTCCAGCAAAAAGATACAGATGAGCTTTCATTTCTATAAACACCTCAGAAAGCTCGTCCATATCTTTCATTACAATATTCTTTAAAGACTGCATAGCATGGTCAAAACTGCAATAACAAGAAAAATTTACATTACTGCATATCTAAGAATTTACAAATACCTTTAGTGCAAGTGTATTTGTCTATTCTTTTGTTACATGTGCTTTTAGGTTATTTTTTACACAGTGTTCAAAAGTAACGACTGCCTGGGTCAAGTAAAACAACGTATTGACCGCAACTGGGACCAAAATCTATTTACCAAAATATAGCATAAACTTAGCAAACGCCCTTATCCAGAGCGATTTACAAGTGATATATTCTTATAATTCAAGCAATAGTGGGTTAAAGGCCTTGCTTAAGGACCCAACTGTGGCAGCTTGGCAGAAGTGGGATTTGAACCCTGGACCTTCAGGTCCAGAGTCCAGCACCTTAACCACTAGGCTACAACAGTACTTTCGTCAATTTACTTGTTGTCCTTAACAACTTTACACCAGGGGAGGCAGGGCCATCAGTTCAAGATGCGGAATATGCAGAAAAGTGTGAATACAAAGCAAATCCTTAGTTTAACTGCCTAATGCTAAACTATTTTCATGGGCCAATTTTATCCTGTCTCTATCAGAGATGTTTATAATAATTCCTTATTAAAAATATTTTAATAAGGAAACAGTGAAACAAACAAGGAATATTGTAACAAGGCAGACAATTATTTCTTTTTTTTTGTCAGAGCCACTCGGGTGTCAATAGAAATCTCGATCACAATGCGTGTATAGCAGCAAAAAATATAAAAAACTAAAATGTTTATACAGAATGACGAATGAACA
Organism: Parotocinclus spilosoma; assembly: GCA_033117975.1. Lineage (NCBI taxonomy): Eukaryota > Metazoa > Chordata > Actinopteri > Siluriformes > Loricariidae > Parotocinclus > Parotocinclus spilosoma. The sequence continues at coordinate 7,879,931 of JAVSBV010000121.1, forward strand.
ATGAAGCCGAATTCAGGTTGACCAAGTCAGTCAGCACGGAATATTACATGGTTAAAAGAGAAATACCTTTAAATAAATAAATTAAAAAATGGACTAAAACCAGTACTGTAACAATAAGGCCTGCAGGAGGTGAGCCAATATCTGCTTAATATATAACTTTAACATGAAAGTATTTACACAAAAAGAGAAATTTATTGTTAGGAGTTTTGCTAGTTGTTACAAACATCATCTCTATCATTAGGTTTACCCTGGTGATGTATGGTGTTAATGTTACATAACATAAGGGAAAGTATACTGAGCGAAGGTACACTTATTTAACAACCTTAATTCCAGTGAACTTTGGTCGTTGTGTAAAATATAAAAATAGAATACGATGATTTGCAAATCTTTTTCAATCTGTAGTCAATTAAATACAATACAAATACAAGATATTTAATGTTCAAACAGTTAAACTTTGTTTTGAAGATTTGAAAAATGTGATGCCTGTAACATGTTCCAAAGTAGTTGGGACAGGGGCAACAAAAGACTGGGAAAGTTGAGGAATGATCAAAAAAAACAACTGTTTGGAACATTCCACAGGTGTCATGATTAGGTATAAAGGGAGCATCTCCGAAAAGCTCAGTCCTTCACAAGCAAGGATGGGGTGAAGTTCACCACTTTGTGAACAACTACATGAGCAAAAAGTCTAAGAACAAAACTGTTTAAGAACAATCTTTCTCATTGTGCATTTGCAATGAATTTCAGGATTATCATCTACAGTCCATAATATCATCAAATGATTCTGAAAATCTGGAGAAATCTCTGCAAGTAAGTAGCAAGGCTGAAAGACAACACTGAACGCCCATGAACTTTTGAACCCTCAGGTAGCACTACATTAATAACAGACATCCTTGTGAAATTATATTACCACAGGGGCTCAGTGCATGTGCAAGTTAAAACTCTACCATGCAAAGTGAAAGCCATATATCAACATTATACAATTTCAACATTAAATATGTTTTTGTAGTGTATTTAACTAAATACAGGTTGAAAAGAATTTTCAAATCATCGTATTCTGTTTTTGTTTTTACACAACATTGTAGGATAGTTAACATACTGTAGATCATTAAAGTAAACAAATTAGTCTGTGTGGACTATCTCAACTTTGAGATTTTTACTGTATTTGGGGTTCAACATTAATTTTTAAAGAAACCAGATAGTCCCAAACAAATTCAAAGTTTTCCTAGTGTAAGCAGTAAAAAATAAATAAATAAATAAATCTATCCTGACAGGTCAGGGTACCAAAACTAAAAACAAACAAAAAGAATCATAGCTTACATCTGAAGTGCTTTCACACATTCCCTGCAGTCTTTTTCAGCAAGCGTGTGCCTCAGTAGATTGCAGTGAGCCAGCAAAAGCTCCTTTTGAAACTTGCGTTGCGTCTTCACATTAGCAGATACACTTGGTTGAGCCACATATTCCTGCGATGCATTTTAATACAAGAAAAAAAAAACGGATTCATTTGCAATTTGTTACTAACAGCAGTGCAGTGGAACCCCTTGGAATATGAACGCTTCAGGCAACCCATTTGGATTATTCAACAATTAAAAATACTACAATAGCGCATTTACTCAGCATATAAATACTCACCAAAAACGAGAAGTAAGACTAGAGCATAGCCTGCCTGAGTCGCTACTTGACACGACAGGTTTTTGTCTGCGGTGTTGTGTTCACTGTTTGTGAAAGTTTCATTATAGACTAAATTCATTCAAGCCCTACAATGCCACCCAAATGTTCTGCAAGTACTTTGGCTAAAAAAGTGTATAAATACTTAAATAAATATAGCGTCCCTACTTCACATATTTTCGTTTATCACGGCTGGTCCTGGAACGTTATCCCTGCGATAAACGAGGGAACACTACTGTAAAGCTACTTTGAGAAATTGCTTCATTGTAGAAAGCGCTATATAAATGAATACGACTATCAACTTCAATTTACACCCCATTCAAACAATTTGAGACACACCTGAAGACTACAATTGTGTGTGGTTTGTGGCTAATCCTAGCGTCTAAGAAAAGGTCAGATCCTGTCCTGTCTACTATCAGCTCACCTCATGACATAAAAGGTGCTTTTAATTAAATCAAGTTCAAATTTAGGTTCCACTGCAGTACTTCATTTAAAAGAAAAAACATTAAAGGTGCTAAAGACATCTTAGGGAAAAATTCTGAAACAAATAAAACAATGAACTTGGCCATAAGGAGCCTAACAAACCTGAAGCGTGCGGACGACAGTAGTGTACCAGTCCAGGCTATGTCTCAATGCTCCGGTTCCTTCCACTGACACACAGTGCTTAGCTGCTTCCTCCAGCCGCCCATCCAAACAGTACAACTGCACCAGTTTGCAGTTAACATGGGCATCTCCTGGTCGCAGCTGGAGCTCCGACTGCAACAAGTCATAAAGCTGGTTCCACCCTTGCTGTCCCTGCACGCTCAACAGTTTCTCCTACATGGGTAACAATTCAGTAATCAATGCAAACATACAGATGCATGGTTTTCTAATCCAAAAACCTAAAAAGCAAGTTACATGTGCACACAAAACGGAAAACTATGAAAATCTGAAACAGCACATATCTTTTGGGTGTTCTGACCAGTGCTTTGCCACATTTTTGTTTGTGTAAAGAGATTTTAATGATACAATTTAAGTGGCCTTCACATTATAAGCACTTTAAAATGAGGATTAGTAAACAATTTTCAAATCTAACTTGTGCATTATTCAGAAAGGCACACAATCTATTAAAATATTTTGCTGGATACCAATATAAATCTGATATGGATTTGGGTTAAATTAAACTCTCTTATTAAATTGTCAGTTTATAAATATAATATGCTTAGACCATTAGATAAGTGATGATTGGTGAAAGGACTCCACTGGCATTCATGGCACAAGCAAACGGTGTGCAAGTCAAGTGTGAAAAGGAACTACCATCAAATTTGTGATCAATTTACAAACTGACTTGTTAGCAGAACGTGCTTCATGTTGTTCATGAATTCCAGTCATTCTGGAATGGGGCACGGGGGGAATGGGGTTTCATTACACTGGTCTACATTTGAAAATAAGTTTTCTGCTGACAATTTTTTTTGCTAATTTTACCCAAATGAAAGGTGCCGATTCTAAATATGAAGTAAAAAATATGCAACGCCATTTTTTCTCATAAATGAGAACTGATTAAAGCTTGAAAAGTCAAATGCCACGGGTAATAGGATGTTCTGAAGTAGCGAAAGTATGTAATATTGTTTCACACACACACAAACAAACAAAAAAATCTACTGTAAGTAAGAGCGGTTGTATACATTTTAATTGTTAGGGAGAAATTCTCTCTTTTGGATGGTCTGGACAAGTTATCATAAGGGTCAATCTGTAAACACCAGCAGTATTTGGTCATCGTGGCTTTCCATCTGCCTTGATATCCATGTTCCATGGTCTTGATGACTAGGTAAAAGGATTCTTGTTCTTCAAGGTTATAAGATTAAACGGGAAGTACTCTGTGACTATTAAATAAATGTAATTTATCTCATCTTTGCTCCCAGTTTTTAAAACACTCAACTAATTTGAACAAAAAAAGGTTACAATTTTCAGCCCTGAAGTTGCCAAAAAAATCTACAATCTCACCAAAAAAAGCAGACCAAGCATTCATGGTGTTGAGAAATTCTCAGTCTTTGAGAAGAAAACTAATGTTTGTCATCACGTGCCAGCTTTTAACTTCTTATGAGAAAGAACAGTAAATTTGGTACACAGGTACTTGACGCACGTGCCATTTTGTTCCAAAGAGTCTTTAGTACCTACTGAAGATCGGTACAGGAACGTTGTCGCAGTAAGCAACCAGTGTTATAGCTGAGGGGAGACTTGGGCACTGGATGGACGATTTTGTCTGCATGTTCATGCCAGTATTAATTACCACGCAGAAGTAGCAGTCATTAACATGGTTTTGATGCACTCACTACACCATTGGAAATCCAAAGCTGAGACTTTTTCTCTGACCTAGTCCACTGTTTCAGGTTTTCTGCACCACGTCCTGCACATCATGTGGTGCTTAAGGATTGTCTTGATAACCCAGTTTAAACCCCAAAATATGCAGGATAAGATTTTTGTACAGATATTTGTCCTTAGTTTGCAGATTGTAAAACAAGCACATATTTAAGATAATATATTACATTTTAAGGGAACTATGAGAGTTGGATTATATATTCAATAAAAACTGATGTAGGGTTCCATTTGCTGCAACTTCTAAGCCTCTTGAACAACTGAATGCTGCTGTAGGTTTCACACTGCTTATATATGCTGACGTTAGCAGTTTTAAACAGTTTAATAAGCAGTCTAACTATTATTTAAGTAGGCTGAATATTCAACATTTCTTTTTGCGTATTCAGCATATCTAAATAATATTACACTATTACTATAAGAGTTTGAGTAGACAGTATTTTGTAGGAAAAACAGATGTGACTGAAGGAAAACCCTTTATATCAGCCAATTAAAGTACATAAAGATCATGCTATCTTGTAGTTAGTAAAAATTACTACTTGTATCTACAAAAAGATAGACCTGCGTTATAACTAGCATAAACCACATGTACAAATGACCACCAAACTAGCTCAAAAACAAATAATTCAGGATAAAACTCCACCAAACCAGCTCAAACTCAAACAATTCAGGATA
>JAVSBV010000121.1:7965917-7986581 GCA_033117975.1 Parotocinclus spilosoma
TAGTGCGGAAAGTACGGTTCACATTTGGCGCGTTGCGTCACGTCACGTGGTTAATATACCGTCAGCATTTTACAATACCGTCACCGTATTTAAATACTGTGGTATACCGAAATACCGTCATACCGTCATACCGCCCAAGCCTAGTGTGTGTGTCTGTATTTGTGTGTTTGTGTGTGTGTGTGTATGTGTGTGTGTCTGTGCCTGTATTTGTGTGTGACTGTATGTGTGTGTGTGTGTGGCCGTGTGTGTCTGTGTTTGTGTGTCTGTGTGTGTGTATTTGTGTGTGTCTGTGTCTGTATTTGTGTGTGTTTGTGTGGCTCTGTGTGTCTGTGTTTGTGTGGCTGTGCATCTCTGTATATGTGTGTTTGTGTGTGTGTGTGTGTGTACAGGGAGTCATGTTCATATAACATTGTGAAATCAAACTGAAATATCAAAGATTAAAAAAAAAACAAAAGTTTAGTCAATTTGTTTTTTGTGGGGACATTTTGCAGTTCTTCATAAGGCATTTTTTAAACTACAAACCTGTAACTTTTTGTTGAAACAAAGAACCAAATGTTTTGCTTTAGGTTACTGAGGTTAAGGTTTGGGTAGGTTAGCTATCTACACTAATAGGTAGTAACACTAATACTATGTCAATAAAAAGTCCCCATAATGATAGATACACAACCGTGTGTGTGTGTGTGTGTGTGTGTGTTTGTCTGTGAACATGAGTCAGTAATGGCAGAGGAGGCACCATGAGGTGCGTTATCTTAGCAATAAAATCTCAGGAGACAGTGGATCCATGGTGACAGGCTTCAGCATGGCAGCGGTGTGTTATACGACCTGGCGTGCTAGCAGACGTTCCATATTGATTTGGCCCCTTGCAGCTCTTACAGAGAGATGATCCACGGCATATGGTGCCTCTTAGGGCTGAACTTGCGCGCCCTGAAGCACACACTCGGACAGAGGACCTAAGCCTCTTCCAACCCCCAGTGCTGACCCTTTTAGCTCCTTTTAGTTCAGATTTTCGGACTAAAAGCAGAGGAATGACAAAGAGAGGTTTCCAAACATAGACTTAGTTTCAGTTTTGAGGTGAGGTTGGTGGCGGGGTGGGTGTGTTGGCTCGGCGGGTCCCCTTCAAAGTTTGGCAGTGGTGTGTTTTCTCCTGGCTGTTAAATTTGCCTTTTATTTTATTGTTAATATTATTATTATTATAATTATAAAATCATGTTATTTCAAACAGTGTTTTTTTCGGTAGCAGGAGGAAGGTGGGGTTCATGGTTTGCCTGCCAGTAATAAAACGGCATAAACACTCAGCTCTCACCGGCAGGTGAGAAAGTACTCTAGCCTCCCAGCCGTGTAGTAAGAGATATTGTTAATATGTTTTACAGATAAATGGGTTGAGTCTAGATGGGATTAGTGAACTGTGTAAATAAATGACTTTGAGTGGACTCGCATGGGTTGTCTGGGTGTATGAGTGTTTCTGAGCTTGTTCTCCTGGCATGTCTTTAAGTCCGTACATTGCTGGCTTGAATCTAATTTAAATTTGAAAACACAGCCATACCTCAGTTCTCAACCACCTCAGAACTCGTTTGATTCAGTTCTCTATGCATTTTGCCTAGTAAAATGTTTCACGTTTCTCGTCATTTGATCAGTACCCGATGCACAAGCTGCACGATTTTTCATTTATACATTTAAGAGTTTGTTTGTACTGCCATTTACCATGACTTTTTTTGCATTTGAGTTCAGATAGACCCATATACATGCAATACCTTTGACTGATTCAAAACCGAAGCAGAAACGTGTAAAACACTAAACCAGCACTTGGATGGTTGCACATTAAATATACATGTCACATTGTCTGAGATGGATTGGCATCTCATCTAGGGCATACTTACGCCTGCACCCTGTTCTCTTGGGATAGGCAGTGGAGCCTTCATGAACACTGACCAGTAAAAAGTGGGAGAGAAAAATATTTAGCTATTAGCAGCACCTAAGAATGCCTTTAATGTCAGATAAGAGATGGTTCATATAATAATTATAGACTAGTCTTTTCTGCTGAGTTCATGAGCACAGTGTGTGATTTTTGTTGCTAAACATGGAGATTGGCACCATTGCTGAATCGTATCTGGTTTGTATAGCAGCCTAGCTTTTGTTAAATTAGATAACCGCCACTAAAAGTGGTTTTATAATGTATTAAATCAGGTTACATCTGTTTTTAAAATTTTGTATTAATTTGAACTGTTGCCTTTTCGTGTTACTTAGTTGTTGTATGCCAAATGTGTAAGTATAGCTAGAAAATGTACATTTACATTTACAGCATTTAGCAGACATTCTTATCCGGAGCGACTTACAACTTTTACAGTCCTACAATTCAAGCAATGTTGGGTTAAGTGGCAGCTTGGCAGAGGTGGGATTTGAACCCTGGACCATCAGGTCCAGAGTCCAGTGCCTTAACCGCTAGGCTACCACTATCCCACAAAATGTATCAAACACTTCTTATTGTACTTATACCATATTTACATTTATGTCATTTAGCAGACGTTCTTATACAGAGCGACTTACAGCTTTTACAGTCCTACAATTCAAGCAATGGTGGGTTAAGGGCCTTGCTTAAGGACCCAACTGTGGCAGCTTTGGCAAAGGTAGAATTTGAACCCTAGACCTTCTGGTCCATAGTCCAATACCTTAACCACTAGGCTACCACAGTCCCTGTATATGATTTGTTTAATTGATTTTAAATGGAATTTTAGGCTGTAAGATGGAAAACAGACTATTTCACATTGGTGTAATAGTTTACAGTTTATAGTTTAAAGTCAATGCCAATTTAGAGTAATCAATTAACCTAACTCGAATATCTTTGGACTGTGGGAGTAAACCTGGAGTAAACCCACACAGACATGGGGAGAACATGCAGACTCCACACAGAAAGGACCCAGGTCGCTCCACCCTGGGATTGAACCTGGGACCATCTTGCTGTTAGGCAGCGGTGCTACCCACCGAACCACTGTTAAAGGACAAATAAAATAGGCTAATATTAAATAGATATTACTTCCAGATATTTATCTGTAAATCTTTGTTTAAATCTTATGCTCAGTTCAAAAGATAGCACCTTTTGTTTGAACCCACCTATTGTTTTTGTGAGCAAATGTATTGGAACCATTCATTATCTTCCGCTTAAACCACACAGGGTCACAGGCCAGCCAGTGCCCACCTGGCAACTCTGGGCGCAAGGGCAGGAACAACCTTAAACGCACAGAGGCACACACTAAGGGACACTTTAGAGACACCAATGAACCTAACACATTAAACTAACCTAACACACGTCTTTGGACTGTGGGAGGAAACCCGGAGTAAACTAACGCAAACACAGGGAGGACGTGCAGACTCCACACAGAAAGGACCCAGGCCGCTCCACCCTGAAATTGAACCCGGGACCTTCTTGCTGTGAGGTGATGCTTCTGGTGAGGCAAGCTACCGTGCTGCTTCTAGTATTGAAACAGATAAACTTAAAATAGAATAAACTAAGTAAGACTTATTTATATTTAGTTGCACAATCCTTTGCTTTTAGCCTGTGACCCAAAACTTTGGAATCCTTATTTGTGATGTTTTTTCAGCCTTTCACTGAAGCCTCTATCAGTTGGTGTTTGATTTGGGGGTTACTCCATTCAGTCTCATCTTTAGAAGGTAAAATGCATGGCACTGTAGGGTCTAGAGACTAGGGCAGTCCAAAACCTTCCACCTCTTGCCCCTGATGAACTCCTTTGTACTTTTGGCAGTGTGGTTAGGGTCATTATCTTGCTGCATAATTCATAATCTCTCAATCAGTTTGGTTTAATCTTTCTTTAATTCTTTCTTTAATTTAAGTTTCAGTAGACCTCTGTGTTTATTGTATAGCTGCCATCATGTGACATCATCAATGTCATCCATTGTGTTTCACAGATGAGCTTGTATATTTGAGATCATGAGCACATCCTTTCTATCTTTAAACTTCAGCCTTTCCATCATACTGGAAAAGGTAAAAAAAAAATTTCATCTGTCAACTTACATTAACATTATTTAGCAGATGCCCTTATCCAAAGCGACGTACAACTCATACAGTCTTACAATCCAAGCAATGGTCACTTAAGGACCCAACTGTGGCAGCTTGGCAGAGGTGGGATCCAGTACCTTAACCGCTAGGTTACCACAGTCCCATAAATTGTCCCAGAATTTCAGAGGTTTGTCTGTGTATTAATTCCAATCGGGCCTTCATATTATTCTTGCTAATTAATGGTTTGCATCTTCTGGCGAATCCTTTGTATTTTTGTTTGTGAAGTCTTCTGCCTACAGCAGATTGTGATACCTTTACTCCTGCCCTCTGGAAGTTGTTGCTGATGTCACTCATAGTTGTTTTAGGTTCTTTCGTCATTGCACACACTATGTTTCTGTAATCACCTGCTGTTGTTTTCCTTGGTTTACCTGTTGGAAATCTGTACACCAGTGGTGGATTTCTTCTAAAAGACAATTCAAACGATTGTACTTGTTATGGTCAGTATTTGTGCAATTGCTGTGTTTGATTTTTCCATCTTCTCTCAACTTCCATCTTCTCAGAATTGCCTGTTATTTACCCATATATATATCTCTGATTTTAATGTTGGTTACTCCTGTAACTATAATTCTGAAAATGAGCATAGACAATCAGTTGTATTTATTAATGGGTGAGTTTGATTAAAAACAAACAAAAACAAAAAAAAACAGTGCCGTCTTCTAAACTATGTATTAGATCCAGATGTAAATACCTGGAAATGAAAACTAAAATGTTGATTTTTTTTTTTTGTCTCATATTCACCTTTTAATGTCAAGCCCATATGTTAAATGAAATGATTGGCCTCACTGTTCCAATACTTTTGGAGGACAGTGTACTATCCATAGTAATATTATATAATAGGTTAGATAAATGTCTTATTGTCTTGTAATGAAGTTTCATGATGTACAAGCACCTGACGCAAAAATGTGACAGGAAATATTTTCTTCTTTCTGGCGTTGCTTTAATTGAATTTCTTCATTAAATTTATTTTATTGCATTTTCTGTAGGGTAAATATTTTCTCTTTGTCTGAACTTATTGAAGAAACAAATGAAACTAGCATAGTAGACTATTCTCTAGCATGTTACACTGAGTATACTGTATTTTTTCTGTATTATTTGAGGTGGTATTGAATTAATTGTTTTATTAATTAGTGTATGAAACCAATGAAATCTGTATTTTCTTTTTTCGTACTCATTTGTGCCTATTGAACTGGTGCTTCTGAGCTTTGAGTTTGGATCCCCAAAAAAGTGTTGTGCGTGGTACTTTAGTAAGATGCTGATCAGCTGTATTTTTCAGGACAGCTTTTTGCTTTCCTGAACACACAGTTTACTGATGAGTCCACTTTTTAATGTGTGCACACGCTTAAAGCCCATATATCAAAGTCACAGTTAGATCAGCAATGGCCACATTGGGACATTGGTTTTACCTGTGGTCAGCTCACTGCCTCTCTGGCTCAAGAGGTTGCATCATTCTGGCCCCTTAAAAAGAAACGACTAATAATGGACTCGTATGACTCATGTGATTATAAGACAATGGAAGTAACAAAAAGGTTTATGTAAGCAAGAATTATCCGTTTCTGAGAAGGGAAGAAAGAGAAAAATAGAAGAGAGGTACAATACCTCTTGACCAAATCAAATCAAGTCGGGACAGTATAGAAAATGCTTATTAAAAAGCAAAAAACAAACACACAATGAAATAATAAAGAAACGAACAAATAAAAAAACACAAAAAAACAAATCAGATAATAAACAAACAAGCAACAAAAACCGCAGCGAACCTTACATTTAGAGTATCAGTTCTTTCTGGCCATCTACATTTCAATAAACAGCCACTTCTGCATTCCTGTAAAACATTTCAAAAATGGTGAGATCAGGCAATTTAGGGCTAGTTACGAAAGAAGGAAACAAATAATGATGTGAATTCGCATAATTTAAAAGAATAATGTGAACAGGTGATTGTAATCTTGGTTCAGTCATTGAGGGGCAAAGATTGGCCGAGGATCTCCAGTTTGTTAGTTGATGCACAACAAAAAGAAAATTCTGTTTAAAAAGATTGTACCTCATAAAAATATTGCAAGGGATTTACTTATCTCTTTCTCTACAGTGCAGAATATCACTAAGAAATTTCGGGGTGGCTCCGAATTCAATCCCAGGGTGGAACGGCCTGGGTCCTTTGTGTGTTGAGTCCGCATGTCCTCCTCGTGTCTGCGTGGGTTTACTCCTGGTACTCCTGGTTTCCTCCCACAGTCCAAAGCCATGCGTGTTAATTTGGTTAGGTTGATAACTCTAAGTTGCCATTGACTTGGGTGTGTATATAACTAGTCCTGATATAATGATGTAATGATGTGTGTGGATATTACCTTGTGTTGTGGTAAGTGTAATCCATTGGTGCCGATAGCGATGTTAAACAAAAAAACAAACATTAAGCATTTTCAGTGCATAATTAAAAAGGGTGCAGGCCTACCATAATTAACCATAATTAATTAGCTGATATAACCACATGGACAAGGGTTACTTTGGTAACCATACAGATTCACATTCACAAATTCCACTCAAGACATCACTTGAAAATATGTCTTATGTTAACCATGTCCAGTTGTTGACTTCTCTTGGCTTGGAGGCATCAAGGATGGATCATCACACGGTGGAAATTGTATTGTGGTCAGATGAATCGGTATTCCAGATCTTGTTTTTGAAGAAATGGACAACAATGGTGCTCTGGACCAAAGATGAAAAGGACTATCCAGACTGTTATCTGCAATAAGTCCTAAACTCAAGGTCTGTCATGGTATATGGCTGTGTCAGTGTCCTTGTTAGACTCATTGGCAAAGTTATTTATCAAACTGGTAGCAAACGTACACTAGGATCTTACAGCAGCATATGCTGCCTTGAGGACTTCATCTTTTCCAGGGGCGTCCATGGATTTTTCATCAAGGCGATGCAAAACCACATGCTGCACACAAAGCATGGCTGCAGAAAAAGAGGGTATGGGTACTGGACTGGCTGGCCTGCAACAGATTTGAGAATTTTGACATGAACAATCAACAACAACGACGCTGCACTGTTGTACATAACTGAAACACTTAATCGCTTGGTATTCTCTGCGCCAAAAACGCATATGGTGAAAAGGATTGGTAGAATAACATAAGTGGTAAAGGTCCACTGTCCCGACTCTTTTTGGAATGTGCTGTTAGGCCTGAAATTCAGGAATGGATGTTTAATAACCAATGAAATTAAGTTAAAATATAAAGTAAAACGTTTTTTGTATAAGCAGTTTCCATGCTGTCCCAACTTTCAGATTTAGGGTAGTAAAAATAAATGCAATCAACAATTTAAATATCAATTTAAATTTCCATTTTGAATGCAATCCAACCCTATTCTCATTTGAACATATTACTAATTACCAATTACTGCTGAAAGAGACAAAAGAGGGTGACTTATGAATACTGATGGCACATGGTAGACCTAGACGTTTACACTGCTATGAGTGACAGTCAGTACTGCTGCCCAGTCAGTATCACACTGTGTCAGCGTGTCAAAGATTATAAAGGCTGTTTGTGTTGTCACATACTGAAGCTCCTGTTTGCTCATCAGTTGTAACCTTAGAAGCCCATCCTGGCTGATCAAGGAATGTTTATCAGTCCCCAAAATTAGAGCGATCCTTCAGCAGTGTACAAGTCATTTAAAGCTCATTTTCTCCTTGTTTAACCAAGGACACTAATTAAAGCTCATTATGTTAGCCGCACCATCTGACTGCTCTCTATCGAGTGTCTCTCTATCATTATCTCCTTCGCACGTGGAAGGACGTTTGTTTGAAATCTCTATTAACTGAAAAATGAACATGTGCAGGATCTACAATGCAATTAGCATCAAGCGGCTAAGTTGCACCCTAATCCTGTTTATGCATCAGGCAGATGTGCCAAGATTGATTCAGACAGGGTCCTGGCGTACTGTACTGATCCTGGTCCGTCAAAGTCTGCCTCCCTGTTACACCCTCATCCTCAGAGTGGAGCCCTGGTCTCCCTGTTATAGACCCTGGGCGGGACTGTGGTTCGCAAAAGCTCTATCGGGAGAGATTATCCTCTATTCACACTAATGAAATTGACTCCGGGTGGTTTTTGTCCCTGATGAAGGGACGATGAAGAGAGTTAAATAAATGGAGGGATCGGTGGAGCAGAGGGACGAACTGAGGGGAGCAGATGGCGGTGGGGATCCTGTGCCGTAATGTGAGAGGCTAGTTAATGTTCTGAAACACAGGGCATGGCCCTGGCACCTCTAATGAAGACGGCAGGAAAGAGAGACAAATTGAGAAAAAAAGGGACGCAAAAACAGAATGGCAAACCGTATAAAGAGAGAACGGTGGTGGGAATGATCCAGAGATTAAAAAAAGAGAAAGAAACATTTGGGCTTTATTCACACAAACATATGACATACAAACAATGGACGAAACTAAACAATTATAATTGAATGGCTAATGAATAATTAATTAAGCACTTATAAGCACTTTGTATTTCAAATATTTCAATATCATTAGTATGTTTTATAAACCATATGGTTGGGACATTGTGTAAAACATACATAAAAACAGAATACGATGATTTGCAAATCCTTTTCAACCCATATTCATTCGAATACACTACAAAGACAAGGTATTTATTGTTCAAACGGATAAACTTTATTGTTTTTTTTTATTTTATCAAATATTCACTCATTTTGAATGTTGCTTTTGAATGTTGTATGTCGCTTAACTCATACAGTAAAAGTAGTGCAATGCAATTGTAATTGTAATTATGTGCATCATGGTAACATGTTTTCTACTAAAGGTTTATACAATGAAATACTGCATTCTGCAAAAAAAGAAAAGAACATTTGTGTATTTAATAGTGTATTTACAAAATAATTTTACATCTAAGCCATGTCTGAATGACAGAAAACCAGCACTAGCAAACCCTTGCGGCATCTGCTGACAGAAAACGGAATTGCATCCTTGAAAGGCAGCAAAAACATGGTATCGAGGTTTTGAACAAGGTTCAAATTTCTTTTTAGTGTTCATCTTGGGTAAGTGTTTCAAGTTTTATAAAAAAAAAAAGGTACAAAGTTAGGAATTACTGTATTGCACAGTTTAGTACTGTACTAATGTGTTCACATTGCATTTTAATGGTTTTATATATTTAATATTACTCTTTAAAATAAAACACTATATGCAAAGTATCTAAACTACTCTGCAATTATGGAAATGTCTGGTCGACGTCCATTTCGGTCAATGTCCTCTTATACAGAACGTAATGTGGACATGAAATGACACATACCTGGACATGCAAATATCTGTATTCAGCAATAAAACAACATAAAAAAATACGAAAATTTATTTCTATCCTGATTCATAGTACAATGGAGTGTAAGATGATTTTCTGAGCAGTCCATTAAAGTTATGTGTGTTGTTTGTAGGTTGTTAGTCTGTATATGAAATGTGTCGTGCTGTGTGTCTCAGGATCGTACCCACAGTAATACAGTAATCTCCCGCAAGTTTATCTGTACTTCTTTCCTGTGAAATGGAATGAGTTTTCATGAGTACCCGTGAACATTTCAGTCATCCCTGCTGAGCCTCTGAAACTCGCCTTGAGCATGACTTCTCTTTATTATGATGCGCACATATGGGCAACTAGTCATCCAGCTGTATCTGAATCGCACACACAATGTGGGGAACAATTCTAAACGCAGTATACTGAATGAACAGTGGTAATGAATGCTGTTCATAAAGACAGCAAATATGCATCCGTAGTGCAAATATACACACTTTACGTTTGTGTACCTGGATTTGACACAGATTATGAAAAGGTAAAGGTTGATAACTGGTGATAAATGGTGATCAGTAGTGAATGGCAAGATGAAGACTGAAAAATAGAACGAAAGAAAGGAGAGAGAGATAACGATGCAGACCAATACAGTTGCACTGTATATTTGTACATTTGTTCCATATGTGTATGTGTATGCATTTAATTAATCAGCCCCTTTTTGTATTGACCAGTCCAATTCTTCAATATGTAGGAACTTCATCTCCTTCCAGAACAGCTTCAACTCTAGGATGTTTTGTGGGTTTCTTACATAATCTGCTAACTTTGTATTCATCCACAACATTTTTAATAGATTAAGGTCTAGACCTTGACTTGGCAAGACATTAAGTTTGGGCTTCTTTAATTGTTCTTTGATAGATTGACTTGTGTTCTTCATCATCTTGCTGCTGTTTGCTGAATTATATTAATTGGCCTTTAATTTAGAATTCATTGATCCATCAGTGATGCCAAGCTCTTTTTGCCCCAGATGCTGCAACTTCACAATACTAATACCACTGCTAAAGTTTCACATATTGGGTAAAGCTCGTATGCTTTAATAATTCTCCAGACATAATGCTTCTCGTTTAAACGAAAAAACTGTGTTTTAGTATCATCTGTCTACCAGCAGTTTTTTGATATCCTTCTGGCTTGACCGTATGATCATGAGCATGTCTTTGCCACTGTCGCCCTAGGCTCGCTCAATGCAGGAATAACATTAGAATACAATCTAAAACTGTAATGCTGTATTGGGACAACATTGTGAAAATCACTATAGAAATAATTCTGACCTGATAAGCTGTCAGTAGCAGATATGTTTTTTTTGGTGAGCAGATCCTTTCTTCCAAGGTTTCTGTTTTACAACTTTTAGGAAGTTTTTCATTGCCAGTGTCGCCCTAGGTTTACTCAATTTGGGATTGGTCATAAAACATAACCTAATACTGTTAAGCTGCTTTCAGACAATGCTTATATTTATAAATAAATATGAATTGATTTGGCTTCTCCTTGTAACCCTTCCATGCACATCATTGTTGTTCAGTGTACTCTGCATGGTGGACTCATGAACATTACCCTAGCTAATGTAAACGAGACATTTATCTACAATGAGTTACCCTTAGTTATCCTGGGGTAATTTGGGTTCTTTTGGAATTGTGAAGTATTTTAATTGCTTGCTAGATATTCATGGGATGGTATTTTGTGGAAAAAAATATTTTGCACATGTTAAATTTTGCACATACTGTATATAGATGACTTGCATTTTGTCAACAACTGAATGCAGCCATTTCAATTTTTCTTTCCATTCCAATTTTTGTCAAATTTGGCATATCTTAGTTTTTTCAACCGGTTCCCCTTTCCAAAATGTGGTTTCTTGGTTGTTTCTTTTCCAAAATGACTGTAGAAGGATTAACTTGGCATCCTGATGGAGCTGCCACATTTTGTTAATGCTGAAGGGCGAGAGAAGGTCTCACTAAATACTTGCCACTGTAGCCCACAGAAGCTGTTTTTTCAGATTTTCTTTTCTTTTTTTAATTTCTTTTGTTCTAATAAAAAGATGGTCATTATGCCAAGTTTAAATCAATCATACATCTACGTTTATTTTATACAGTGCTGTATGTGAAGGTGATTTGATACATCTTTTTATGCGTATCTGTAGGAAAGTCAAAACAGAAGAAGACCCAAGAGGACTTTGTAGAGCTAAAGGATGTATTTGCGGTGAAGGTTAAGCGCCGGCGTTCAGCCGGTCAGCAGAGTGGTGGGACAGTGCTCGGCATTACACTGTTCATCTGCAAGCAAAAGGGAGCTAAACTTAAAGATCTCACCATACACCTGGACAATATGAGCGTAGACCACTGTGAGGTCTGGTTCAGACGCCTTAAAGACATTCTCAATGGTACGTCCCCATTTACTTATTACATTTTATAGGCTCAGATTTACATTGCTGATAAAGACAACAGTAAAACTGCATTATAACAACCATTGCATTCTACTAAACATGGAAAGAAAATCAAGTCAGATTGAGATCCTAATGACTATTTATACAGTGGGTCCCAAATCTGAGACCAATAAGCTTCTATTTGACATTTTTTTTAGAAGTTGCATAAAATGCTTTTATTATAAATCATATAACCAGGATAACAACAACAACTGCTAAGTTGAATCTTTAAAAAAATGATTACAATATAATGTAATTAATATGTCTTGAATTTTTGGGCTAATGACAGAATGAACCCTCAAACAGGCATACACTACTTAAGTTTGAGCAAAATCTGTTGTTCTAAGTTATTGCAGTTATTTCACAATAATCCAAAGTGTCTCTTTCAATTTTACTTCATGCTTGTTTTTTTCGTTCAGTGGAGTTTAAGCTGTTGCAAAGTTTTGAGGTGTGTTTCGAGCCATTATCCTACTAAAGTATGAATGCTTCTTCACAAAGAGTGGTCTCAAACTTTTGGCACTCCCAGTATATTGGTACAAGTGAAAAATTCACAAGATACAGGTATGCATAGTCACATAGTAGTTTAGATACTTTGCACGTAGTGTTTTATTTTACACAATAATGTTAATTAAAACACAATATGAAAATATTTACTATAGAACTGTACTGTACAGAACATTCATTCTTATTGTTACTTATTGGTTTTGGTTTTTTTTTTTAATGAAAACTAGAAAGAAACACTACTGATTTTATTCCTTCCATGGCTGCCATTTTCTTCGCCACGTTTGCTTATATTTGTTCATGAAGACATGGATAAGATTGATTTAATAAATATTTTATTTCTTATTATAATTCAGACTTCGGCCGTTGAAGCAAATGGATGGTAAATGGCACATATCCGTAGTTGTTTTTTAAAACAGGATAAAGCTTAAATAAAAAATAACCTAGAACGTACACTTCTTTCAATAATAAGCTTAGCTATAATCAAATTGGACAAATAAATCAGAACCACACATTATTTGAATATTTCTCACTAAGCCTCACAAGACCCTATGCTAATGTTCTGGTTTTGTACCTTCTGAATAGATGGTGTTGCACCTAACAGAACAAAGCATTTCATAAATATTTCATTTTCTATACTCTATGTGGGGCACATTGAGAGCATTGGGACACACCTCTTCATCACTGAATTTGGTGTTTCATTGCTAGGTACAAAAGTCAAGCGTCTAGCCATGCAGACTGCCTTTACAAACATTGGTGAAAGAATGGGTCATTCTAAAGAGCTCAACTGAATATGTGAAATTTCCACAATCACCTGTGAGTGGCATTATTGAAAAGTGTAAGCGTTTAGGAACCAGGGTCAGACCACGCAAATATACAGAGCGGGTCACAGAGAGCTGAAGCCAAACCACTTGCAGCATTAACATCAGACCTAAAGCAGTGCATCAGGAGCTTCATGACATGGCTTTTCATGAAGTGATGAATCAGACTTCTCTATTTGGCAGTCTGATGGAAGAGCCTAGGAGCCTTGTAGAAAAGCCTTCCTAGAAAAGTGAAAGTTTTTATAGCTGGAGATGACCAACCCAATATTAATGAGTTTGGATGTCATTTTATGTATGTCACCAATAAAATGGTGTGTGTTTTGTGCTACTAAGTCATTATGAGTGACTCAACAAACAGACATTGTAGCTGTGCAAGTGATTAAAATAAACCAACTGCCATGCTGAAGGTTTCTAGTCTCAGAAAATGAAAAATGCCATTAACTGTACTTGGGACAAAGTGGATACTGCTTTACTCTCACTTCAGTCATGACTTTTGCTTGATTTACGAGTATAGCCAAAAGCTTAACATCACCGAGTGTGAAAAAGCAAGCCTAAAAAACTAGCTTTTTATTATTAAGACAAATTTTTTTAAATTTAAATTATTTAAATTATTTTTAAATTATTAAGACTTTTTTTTTTTTTTTTTTTACAATTAAAGCAACTTTTGAATATTAAGCTTCTTAGGCCAGACTTTTTTAATTGCTTGTTTCTCGGATGTCCCTACTTAAGAATCTACTGAGGAGAAAGGAAAAAAAAAATCTTTATTTTTTAGCACTTTCCAATTTCTCGAGGACTATGTGGAATCAATACAAGGAAGGAGGAAGAAATAAAAATAATTTAGAATTTACAAATAAAATTGATTTAACCTACAATTAAATGAAAGTGAATCTGGAAAAAAAATGTAATTAACAGAACAAAATCGTTGGCGGAAAAAGCTAAAAAATATATTTTTTTGTTTTTTTGAATTTCAACCATTGGTGCTTTGGCGGATCCGCGAAATACCAAAAAATATATATATATATTTTTTGTATTCTTCCAATATGATCGGCGGCAGATCCGCGAAACAAGCAATAAAAATAGTCTGGCCTTAGCGTGACATCGCAGAGAGGTTTTATCTGTAAATTTTTGTGGCGCTTTTTTATTGCAGTTCTCTGCATCATGCAAACATTAACACGGCAAACACGGCCACGCTTTCTGGTTTATTGCATTTGCAGATGCCGTCTGAACACAGACAGGAACAGTCTGTACTCGACTTATAAATTTCTGACAGTGTAAATGATTTCTTAAGTGAGCACCACATAAGCAAACCAAAATAGTGCTTTTAACGCTACGTGAACGGCCTAGCTTTAAATATGCCATAATAATCTGTTATATAATAAGCCGTGATGTTCAGCAAGATATTTATCCTGGAGGTCCTGATGAACTTGATTTAAATACAAACCTTAAACAAAATGACTAGAAGGATTTGTTGCAATTGAATTAAACTTTATATGTATAAAAGTAATGGTGATATTTGTAAGTAATTACAATATTAGAGCGAAAGGATAAGTTGCATTGGGGAAAAATGTACAATTAAAAGGAGGCTCTAGTTACCCTGTTAGACCGCCTCTAGCCTGGATAGAAGAAGAGATATGGTGGTGCATTGGAGGTAAACTGGTTCCGTTTAGTATCCTGTGGCATATTTGCACACAAAGGGGTGATGGCTCCCCAGAACATCACACCAGCAGCTGGGGTTTGTGTCACTCCACAGCAAATGGTCTCACTGTGGATACTGGTGTGTGCAGTTTACCACAAATAAAATATTAAACCTCACCCACGTATTTGCCATTATTTTGTTCAGTGAGGTGTGTCGTTGCAATTCTTTTGTTGCTTTTGCTTGATATTTAAAATAACACTCGACTAAAATCTTTCATTAAAATGAACCGTTGTTTTAGTGTTTTATACCATTGTGTGTTTGTTATGCAACAATCTTCTTGTGTGGAGTGTAGCACAGGAGGAATTCAGAAGTTACCAGACTTGAACATGAGTGTTACTAACAATCATGTCCTATGCTTTTAAATATTATGGAGAGGGTTAGACTATATCACAACACAAAACATAAACATGCACATGCCATATGTCTTATTTATAAGTAGAGCTTATTGTTCTATGGTTATACGTTGAGGGTGTTTGGGGAGTCAGTGAACGGAAGGTGGAGGGATTTGGATTTGGCTATAAGGATCTTTTGGAAGACAGTGGAGGAACAGGTTGCTTCCCCAGCCTCCCTGCAGTTTGTAATTATCCATTCTCCTCTCACTAGAACCGGCTGCCAAAATACACCAGTACAGGACAGGTGTCCTTCCAAAGCACATTGGCCATCATCTTCCTCCTCGTCTACGTTGTACGTTGCAAAACAAAGCAAATGCAACTAGCTAAGTAAGCCATCGGTACATGGCATGTACCACAAATGATTCTGAAATTAGACTTTAGTTTAGAGAACGTCAATGCCAACTATGGAGAAACAACTTTATTTTGGGGGGGAAAAACATTGATGCAAATGTATGATGTATCTAATAGCTATGACATCACAACCAGTCTTAATCCTCTAATGCGAAACCATTTAGATTTGTCAATTATGCAACCAATGTTTATAGCAATTACGATAGAGGATGAAGGAGAGATGTATCTAGTTGGGGGTGGGGTTGTTGTTTTTATGCCCCTCCAGCACTTTGTTGAACATGATAGAAATATTTAATAATCACGTACTTCGTAGGGGTTAATCTCTCTCTGTAGGTGATACATGTTGTCCACAACGCTGTGTGTAATCTCCATTAATCCTGACTTCACACAGAATGCAATACTGAAAGTATTACAGTTACGACAGCTTAATCTGGTGTTGGGGTTACACGGAAATATACACTGACACATCTTTGTTCTTTACTGAGGTGTGTTTTTACCTCGTAACACAAGCGCTATTGTTTGTACAACAAAAAAGGGGTGAAACAAAAAAAGTGATGATGCTACTGTCTAGTAGTTCTTGCTCATCTTTTCCATGATGTGGCTTAAAGCTGTGTTAAGCCAGTCTTGGCTAATCCCTTCACTTTGTTTACAGTAAGTGTATTGCATGTGACTTATCTCTGGTTCGCTATCGATGTCTTGCTCATCTGAAATTAGATCGGATTAACGCAGATTAAAAATGTCTCAGTTGTTTAGGAATAAAGAATATCTTTTTTATGTTAAGCTTGCATTCCTTCATTTGAACCTATTATAAGTAGTCAGCTTAACATTGCTGAATGTACTGAAGCAGTGCCCTAGGAACACCAAACTTAGCTCAATTACTACTGGTCATAAGTACTGTCTATTACTGAAATCACAAACACGGACAACAGCCGATTCCATTGCACAAACTTATGTCCGTAAACTTATAGAATACACTGAACATCAATCACCAGCAATCCACTAGTAACACCTGAAAAAAGTATCTCATAATATAAATACAAATAAAATCACCTCAAATAGTAGCATTCTGCTGATCTCAAACTATACTCTCGTAGTGCATTATACCTATTTGCGGTCTGGTATGGCATATTACGCAGTGCATTGCAGTGCATTGTGGGATTGAGAGTGGGTCGTTACGATATGCAGACCCCCCCAATTAGGTCACTGTATATCGAATAGGGAACGGATTTGAACACAGCATCTGTCACTCTCTCACGCTAATGTGCGGGCTATGATCTCTACCCACAAAACAGAGGGCCACTCTGTCCTCTTGCGTCCAGGTGCTGATGAACAGCGGCATGCGGGCATCTTGCAGTACATTAGGTTCCCACATTAGCCAACCTGTGCTAATGCGTTTCTTGTGCCACATGTCGCCACACATGACTGACTGCTGAAAATGACTCTTTGATAGTCTTAGCGCAGCACTTAATAAAGGATGCTGTTTTCTCTTTGCGACTCACACACACACACACACACGTTATATTTTCAACAGCAGGATTATCTCTGACGTTATATGGCTGTGTCTAAATCTCCAGTGCCGCCTTCTGTGGATTGCAGACACGCTCACCTGTTCCAGCAGTCCCTTGGTTCCCTACTTGGTGTTTCCCAGAGATCCCTTAATAATGTCGCACAATAGAGGGTGTGTCCCAGCTGACACCAAACACAAAAGGTGTGCTATGCCCCTACCCTCAACCTTTCATTTCGTTGTCATTCAAGGTGGGAGAGAAACGGCGAGTGCCCCATCACCTCATTCTGACAGGCCGTGCGATGTGGCCTGACGCAAGCTCGGGGGCTCAGAGCGGGTTGCGAAACGCAACCGAGAGCAAGCGAAAAAGAAAGAGAGAATGTTCGGGACAATAAGAGCACCTGTAGAAGAGAGCGAGGCGAGAGGCTCTGTTTGATAGACTCTCCGACTGAGTGTCCCCTAAACCCTCTTTTGAAAGATTAGCCAGCGCAGGTCAATACAGAGGCCCGTCGCGACCTGGCAACGCCCCCTCTGGATACATAATGTGGTCATGGTGCTCGTGTCAGAGCGAGTGGTCACACTTCGGTGTCAAGCCACACTTTATTGTCTCAGTGGGAGAGGAGAATAGTGGAGGTGCAGCACCAGAGCTCGAGGGTCAGGTCCATGCTGGACCGCCTGCCCATTGTGTCCCTTTAGTGAGACTCGTAGCGTATGCGTATAATTGCTTTGAGTTGTTTAACAAGATAATAGAGGGGCCGTTTTGTGTCCCTGAAAACTTATTTGGACCGCAAGTTTTCTTCAGTAAAAAAGCAAGCAGGGCGTTTGCTGTCGAGCGAACGCCGGTCGAACGGATTACATATTAACAGCTTTTCCATTAAGTCACCCAGCGTCTCCATGGAGACTCTTTCTCTCCAGGCTCGATGGAAACAGATGGGTCGCAGTGTCAGCAACGTGTATGCGTGCGTACGGGTTGACCCGAGTGCAAATCGCTTTCTCTGCACAGCATATTCTCAGACTTCTTTTAGTGTGTTTACAGGCCAGATGGATGTAACAAGCGCACTCGCACTCTTGACTTGTGTCGAAGTCTAATTAAGGCCACTAATTAGATGACTTGGTAGGTGTCAAAGCAGGATGAAGTGTGCGAACGCAGAACAAATAGCTAAAGGCCAGTGGCTCACACTTCCGTGAAGGATGAGTGGTAAAGAGCGAGTTACTGGAGTAAGCTCTAAGGAAGTTATCTTAGTGAACTAGTGAATACGTTTATATATAACCATAACCCTTTTCCCACTGTGAGAATTTGCAGTATAAGTTAATTCTTAAACAAAAAAAAAAGACTTTTGCTTTGTTTGAGTTCATATTATTTCGCTTCATTGATTACAATCACATGCAAAATCTCGTTTTTGTAAGTTTATTCATTTATTCTGTTTATTAGGCAAGCCACAAAGATAATATTTTAAATAGATAACTATTTTAAAATATATCAAACTAGAAAGTATAGTTGGAAAATTACCCCACCCCCACCCCCCGGTTATCTCGCCAAACTTGTCGCTCCCCGTTTGTGATGGCCGGATTTCCCTCTATTTGTATTTTACCTCGAAACACCGCCAAACCACCAATCACCAACCTTGGCTCAGGCTCTTGCCATTCTTGAAATGTGACAAATGTCTTGCCAGCAATTAAATTCTACTCCGTTAAGCTGCCCAAGTTTTCAGCGGACAAGTCGCTAGGTGTCACTTTAATCCTACTGACAGGGTCGCCTACACAGACTGCACCGTATGGTAACACTGAACCATGCTGTTAGCCACACCCCCTTCTCAACTCACCTGTTTGTTAAAGATGCTTTTGGGCAAAAGATATGTACTGTAAATGTACATGCTTATGTACGTTGTAAATATGATTGTATGATCACTAGGGCTACTCAGTAAAACACATCGTGAGCATCGGATGTGAATGTCACTGCCTTTGCCTAGTTTTTGTAACAATGTTAAGTCGTCTCTCTCGCTAGGAGGTAGGTGACAAATATTTGATTTATTTTTATTTATATATGGTTTTGATTTATAAGAAACTTATTTAAACTAATGCAATACACTTTTAGTACACACCTGTCGGGTAAGGTTTGGTACATCCACATTCTCTCCAGTCATATTTCCAAAACTCTGACTTTTTTCCAAGTCAAATATCCGTTTTGATTACGGTGCCAAGGTTTCAGAGCATGTGTCACTCTAAAACAAGTAGACCAGAGATTTGAGATGAACGCAGTCCTTTAATAACACAGGCCTGCCCAATAAAAATGTGACAAAACTTAAAGGCAAAAGAATGAGAAGGATCCAGAAGCAATCCAGCAGATATTCCAGAAGCAACAGAACCTTTGAACAAAATTCCTACTATAGAAAGGATCAGATTAGAGCAAAGAGAAATAATTTCTATTTTCATTGACTTTTCGTCATCTGCAATTGCAACTTATATTTTCCAGTCTGATTTTTTAATATTTAAAAACTCGCATCAAATTAACTGCGTTTTCAGAAGTTTTTTTTGTATTTGATTTTATAATCACACTTTAACGTGTAAAGGCATTTTAAATAAAAACAACTAGTTAATACAGTGCATCCGGAAAGTATTCACAGCGCTTCACCTGCCTAAATGCTTTGAGTTGCTGCCATATGATTGGCTGATAAACAAGTGTACCCAGGAAAGTGACTGCTGAGAGTAGATTACTGAGAGTCTTGCATCCTTCAGTTACTTCACTACTCCACTACTCCAGTGAAAACCGATCCTTTGCCACACACATTGCAATCTGGCTTTGGATTGAATTGTAACAATATACATTGCTCACAAAAATGAGTTATATTTCAAACTTAATATGAAGAGGATCCCACAAGAACTGCTGGACAATCTGATCCAGTCCTTGCCCCATCACTGTCAGTGTGTTTTGGCAGTCTTGGGTGACCATACACCCTACTGAACATTTAATGTGGAGGCACTCTGATCCAGTTTGACATGCTTTTATTCACCCCCACATATATATTCACTTGCTACTCTTTTACCATAATTGAGTTTACATCTCATTTGCGTAATCAAACAACTTTTTTTTGACTTTTCATTTGCTTCTCTGATGATGCTTCTTTTTCCAATTTTAATTCCGAAATATCCCCTAATTTTTGTGAGCAGTGTATTTTGGTTTGGTTATATGTTGTAGATACAGTGTTTTATACATAGTAATAGTGGCTCTTTGAAGTCAGATATGAGCCTTAATTTAATGTGAATGGTGTGCTTAATTAGGAGAGCTTTCTTTGATGAATTAGCAAATTAAACTGAGGCATGGTGGGCAAACGAATGTGTGATTAATCTAAAGGAGCAGAGTACTCCCTTATTTTAGTTGAATGTAAGGATTTCTCGGTGGGAATGAAAGGAACTGGGGGAATCGTTTGAAAAATGAGAGCGGCCGTCTGTTGTGGTGTTTCTCCATGGGATGGACAGATGCTGGGGATCGCCACGCTGTAGGTAACAGTGCATATCACTTTCTCCTGCTTGTGTGTGTGTGTGTGTGTGTGTGTGTGTGTGTGTGTGTGTGTGTGTGTGTGTGTGTG
>JAVSBV010000121.1:7994400-8014932 GCA_033117975.1 Parotocinclus spilosoma
ATATATACACAACTTTTTGTCTTTTATGTCCTTCCTGAGAGCTTTGGCTTTTCTTTACCAGACCCTTCTTGGTCTCTTAGGCACCAGATCCATCTGATTTATAGGGGGCCATAAGACAGTTTGCCTGCATGAAGTGTAACTCAAACCTAATCTGAGAGAGGAAATGAAATACTGTAGCTTAGTGGTGGAATGCTGGTTTCAAATATAACAGGTTCCAGAGTTTGAATGCTATTACCTTAGTGTTGCAAACTGTGATTTATTACATGTCCATGTCTTGTTTGCTATAGAATAACAATTCATATTGACTTCTCTGAGACTTTTCCAAACACAAAAACACAATAGCAATTACCAAAACGATACCTTTCTTAATATAATGTGTTATATTACTACAGGTATGCATTATTTAACATCCAAACATACACTGCCATAGTCTGTAATGTAAAATACAATACTTAGTTTTGTGTCATACATAAAAGTATGAATATAGATAGTTTTCCAATAATCGGATGTGAATGAGATTTAAGATTTAGATTAAGATGCAAGTATTCCAGATACTTTTTTTAAAGAACCAAAGACAAAAAGGACCTTTCAGACTATTATCAGGTGCAAGTCCAACAGCCAGGCTCTGTCATATTTTGGGGTTGGGTTTGTGCCTTGCCAAAGGTCATTTTCAGTTTTGTAATAGCAGCATTATTTAAAAAAAAAATACATTGTACATACATACAAATACATTATTTCCTTCAAAATGATATATTTTTTTAGGGACATCCATTCAATTATCAAAAAAATAAACACTGAAATCAAGTACTGAAATATGCAAATCCCCAATATTTATTTGAGGAACATTGTTTTAATAATTTTCTCAGACATTTGTTGACCGCTTAAGATCCTCTGCCCACCTTAAAAGACTAAAAGACTCGAAGAGAATATGTGGACACTACATTTGTACTCAATCATTAAATATAATTACTTGTCGATATCACCTCTTTCACATAATGAATCACATAACTATTTATATTCATTACTAGCCATTAATTGCATCATCCCAACTCTTTTTAACCTGAAATACAGCAATGGATGTATATTACCAAATGAAATCAAGGTGATCAAAAAAGCCAAGGCACATGTAAGGAGCACTGCATTTTTTGTATTTCCATTTTCCATATTGGTCCAACATTTTCTGATTTGGGGTTGTAATATATTGCTAAGTCTACATTTTGAACGGTCTAAGACGTACAAAAACAGGGTAGCGCACAGGACACGATGATTAAGATAAGGCACATTACCTATTGAAGCAGATGCTCTTTCTGCCAGGTGGTGAGTGTTTCATGTGGTAGCACCACCCCCATCACCTTTTTTTTTTTACTCCAAATGTACACAGGCTCTCGAATATATCCAAATATTTCTTGGCTAATATTAATTACAATGTTTACGTTCGGTCATTCATTTACTTTCAGTGAAAAACAGCACTTCTAATTTACTGTGTTATCTGCTCCAGTGCACCCAATAGTCCACATGCATTTATTTTTCGGGTAGGGACTTAGCCAAAGCTATTTAACAAGTTAAATATAGTAGTTAAAAGTGATAGTATGGCCAAATAATGTACACATACTCTCTTTACCACAAATATAGTAGAACATTTGTTTTTTACAAACAATTATAAAATGATATTAAAGCAGTCTTTAAGCTGTAATTCTTTTTTAATAGTGAGCTGTGACATTTAAACAATGCACAGTTCTTATTAATAAAGCCAACGTGTGGCATGAAAATCCCCATAACATTACATCACTAACACAAGCCTGTTTGTGCATTGCATGACAGATCCATGCTTTTATGTTGTTTATGCCAAATTTTGATCCTACCATCTGAATGTCGCAGCAGAAATCAAAACTCCTCGGACCAGGAAATGTTTTTTTCAGTTTTCTGAAATTTTGGTCTGACAGGAGTGGCATCTGGTGTGCAGCTGTAGCCCATCTGCTTTAAGGTTTAATGTGTTGTCCATTCGGACATGCTATTCTGCATACTCTGATTACAATGAGGCTCATTTTATTTACTGTTGTCTTTCTATCAGCTCAAACAAGTCTGTCTATTTTCCTTTACCCTCTGGCATCAACAAGGCATTTTCACCCTGAGAACTGCTGCTTACTGGATGTTTTCTTTTTTTTTTTTTTAACCATTCTCTGTAATTATCTGTCTTTTCTTTTATATTTATTGGATTAAAAAAATCTTTTCTGTCTTTCTGTTTTGTTCTTAACAAACGCTCGCTCCACAGCCTCCTGTTTCATTATCTCTCCTTGTCTCAGTGTGGTGTGTGTAGGTGGGGATGGCTCGGTAGCTGAAGTAGCTCAGGGTTTGCTGCTCCGGGCACAGATAGATGCTGAGAGGGACTCGCACTCCATCTTTACACCGGTCCCCGCTGCACTTCCTTTAGGTGTGATCCCAGCAGGTCAGTGTCTCTGTTCATCATTATCACACACACACAGGGCACTAGTCCATTCCATGGCATTCACAAACACACATTTATATACACTGGGGAACTTTTGAGGCACCAAATGACCTAACACATCTTTGGATTGTGGAAGGAAACCGTAGCACCTGGTAAAAACCCAAAAGGTCCAGTGTTAGGTAAATGTGGGTCTTAAAAAAAAAAGAAATTAAGATGAACAATCATTCTGAGAAGCTTGGCCTTGATACGGGTTGCAGATTTCTAGAAATGTATAGCTTGTGAAGTTTCAAATCAGTGCTAGGTGCTCTAAAGGAGTAGAATTCAAGTCTTGAATTCTGAAAGTTCCTGAAATAATTTAATGTTTAGTAACACAAACACTAATTGAAATATTTGTATTGGCTCCATTATACTTAGATTTTCTTTATAAAAAGGTGAATTATTTAATCAATACAAAAACATTTTCAGGGCCAGCCATGCATTTTTCAGCAAGATAATGCAAAACCACATGCTGAAAACATTACAAAGGCATGGCTGTGAAATAAGGAATAGGGGCAGACTGGTCTCTCTGACCTGTTCCCAATAGTGAAGGGAGCATATGTAGCTCTAAGATCTCAATGTACTTTTTTTTGCATTAATTGTTCCATCACAGAATTGTAAGTGTCATGGACAAGGGCACTGACACACCCCATAACCTGACCGAATCTGGCTTTTGGACTTTTTGCTTATAACAGTCTGAGCTTTTTTGCACACAACGTTTATTTCAGAAATACTTTACTTTATTGATCCCAGAGGGAATTTTTTCATTTAAGTGGCATTTGTGAATATAACTCCATACTGTAATGCTTGACAAAGGTTTACCAACATAATCCTTTGCCCATATGGTTATATCAGCTGATGTTAAGTGGCATTTGTTGATCTATTGCCGTCTGTGGGATCGGTCACAAATATAAGGTCACGGACGTTCAGATTAAGCTTACACCTTGTCTTTTACGCAGTGACATTTCTCCTGATTCCCAGATTTGTTTAATGATACTGTAGAGTCAATCTTTTTGTGGTACCTTGTTTTTAAACACTCAATAATTTTCTCACACATTTGTTGCTCTTTTCCTGGATACTGCTTTCGTTCGGAATCATGGTTACAATCACCTGTTGACATCACCTGTTCAAATTCTCGGTTAGATACTACTGTGCGTAACACACAGGCAGATGATCATGTGTAGCTATGTGGTTTTGGTGACCACTCTACATGTATAACCCTCATATACATATTCATTACATTTGCACAAAGAGATTTTTCAGCACGGTTCTGCCAATAGTTTGACCTTCAGTTGTCAGTGTGGATACAGCACAATGGAGTGCTGTAGCTGGGGAAAATGGAAGACCTCCAGCTCCAGCATGCTGAGGTCACTGCCTCTATTCATTACTGTCAATCCATTGGGAGCATTTGAGAAGCTTCTTTTTTATAACATCCTTAAAACACATAGGGTAATGGCAAAAATATATAGAAATTTTACATTTCTAAATCAGGTTAAGAAATTAATATATGCCATATTGAATATGATCTGTAAAGCATTAGACTTAACAGATTTAACAGCATTTGTAACAGGATCTTAAAGGTAGAATGCTAAACAATACCTACACATAAGCTCGGAATTGTAACAGGTCATCTTCTATTCAGGGTGAGTTAAAAGTCATAGGACACATTTTACTTTGTGAAACAAAAAGGACACATATCTGAATACCCCAGCAATAATGGCTGAGGGGATCTATCTTCTATCTTGTAGGTTATGTCCGGAACATGGCCGTCATCTTTCATGCATATTGGATTAAGGGCAGTGGGAAGGTGGTCATGGAGAAAATCAAAGAAGACCAGAATTATATCAGAAATAGTTGGTTGCAAGATTTGTAATCTCTCTTGTAGTTCAAAAGTTATCAACACAGAAAGTTACCAAAAAAAACTTGTACAAGGAAAGCCTTGCGACACCTACTGACAGAAAAGAGAATTGCAGTCTTGAAGGCTGAAAACAACATGGTGAGATTCCTTTTGTTTTTGTTTCTAATTGTATTGAAAACATATGCAAAGATAGGAATTACTATATTGTGCTGTACAGTAATTTACTAACTGTTGTCATATTGTGATCAAATGAATATTATTGTATTGTATTATTGAATACATATATGATATATTATCATGCTCCCTCTCCCATCTCTTCATAGACTTAATACATTGAAATGTTTTATATATAAAATTAATTATGTTTATTACCCAAAAGAGGATGGGTTTCCCTTCTGAGTCTGGTTCCTCTCAAGGTTTCTTCCTCTTAATCTCAAGGAGTTTTTCTTTGCCACTGCCGCCATTGGCTTGCTCATTAGGAAATTTATAGGGACTTTATTTTGTGACACTTGTTTATACATAAATGTAAAGCTGCTTTGTGACAGTGTCTATTGTAAAAAGCGCTATACAAATAAAATTGAATTGAATTGAATTGAATTACACAAAGTCTCTAAATTACTATGTGACTATGGTCATGTCCAGTCACTGTCCATCCGCCATCCACTGTCACAGAAACGCCGCATACCTGTATTGTTATGTAATGTTAAATCTCTGTCATACTTTTCTGTACATACAATTGTTCCTACAATGCTTAAAGTACTCATCTGACCATATGTTCCCAATGTGCATATCGTATCGTACGAAAGAGAGAGATTCCGACCCCCAGTGTGCGGCCTACAAACAAGAGTAGATTACTGTCACGTGACTCTCTTTAGCTAGCTTTTGTTTTCAACAAATAGTGCACCTTCCACAATACTGTCATCAAGTTTTTAGAGCATGGCAAGCTGCTTTATCCTTTATTTGATATGACATTAAACCGCAAGACAACGGAAGACCTATGGACCATAATCTTCTCTTTTATAATGGAGTCATAATCATACTCAAAACAACCCCACATTATTTACCCCACGCTAGATGAACACATAAAACGACTCTCGTGGCCCAATTAAGGGCTGTGTCTCATATACACCGCTCCCTATGTAGCCCATAATGTGGAAAGCGAGCACTCCTAATTAATTTACTCGCTCCTAAGGGTTTCCATGGGACTGTTAATTTCTTTGATATTCCAGGCAAAGAACCAACAATTTTTTGACGAGGCTCTAAGACATGCTTGAGCAGCGAGTCATTGCGTCGCATTCATTTGCGCCGAAGGTGGGGGGAGACATTAACAGCCTCATGAATATTCATGTCGTCTGCTTAATTAAGTTAATTGTTCTGCAGAAATGCTCACACTTCCAAGGACATTTTTTTCTCCTCCTCTCACTTCACCCTCCTCCCTTCTCTCTCTCTTTCTTTCTTTCTCACATTCTGTCCGTCTCACTCACTTATAACCCCCTTTAATTATTCCTCTGCTCCAGAATGGAGACGGCTAATGTATGTGATGTTGGCACAGGAATGAGCTCTGTTATTTCCTTTTAAAAGATGAAATATGGATGTGCGGCATTTACACAAAAAAAAAAAAAAAACGGTTTGCCAGACAATGGTGCAAAAACAAACGGTTATTCATGAAGAGGCCATTGTTTATCTCTGCGTAGTACAGCCGGAGCTCAGGTGGACACTGAGTAGCAATAAGTCCACTGAACAATGGCTATGATATCACAACATGGTCCTTTTCAGTATGTTGATAATGCTGCACCAGACATTAAGAAGTCATGGCTGTAATTTAGGAAGTAGACTGCAGGGTTTTACAAAGGTACTCAGTAATTTCTGAATCAAAATGGCACATGAATAAATGTTTTTATGATCAATCAAATAAAAAAAAGCCTTATAATACAATACAAAATAACTACAGTTTGGTCAAAGAGTCAAATATCCATTGAACATTTTGTAATTGGTTAAACTGACAATGGGACTACTCTTTATTAATTTCATTCTTACATTCTCATTGTACCCCAGCTTTATCCTTTTCTGGGTTGAGACGAGTGGGTGAATCTGTCTACTAGTATCACTGATAAAACATCACAACAAATAGTTAATATTAGAAATATTAGAGAGCATAGTTTTCATGTCGGCACCGCTACCTCACAGCAAGAGGGTCCTGGGTTCAATTTCAGGGTGAAGCGACCTGGATTCGTTCTGTGTGGGGTCTGCATGTCCTCCCCGTGTCTTTGTGGGTTTACTCCGGGTATTCTGCTTTTCTCCCACAGTCCAAAGACATGCATGTTAGGTTCATTTGTGTCTCTAAAGTGGGTAAATTTTGTATTTAAAATACAAAAGATGCCCTTTTAATTAATACTTGATACTACGCATAAAGACAGAACTAATCTAAAAATGATATGGGGCCCTAAATCCTTTGGATGGTACTGTTTTATGGTGTCTGTTTAATTGACTGTAGTTTGTAACATAATCAGTTAGGCTTGAGTTCATTGTAGGACAGTGTGACCCTGTAAGATTAATGTGTGTTAACAATAAATTGAACAGATAAGCATTACATCACTGTCATTTATTTTTCTGTAAAGGGTTTTAGTGGCTTCTGCACCTGGCAATCAATTTTACCCCCACACACACACACAATTCCATCCTTTCCTTTCTCAGTCACACACCCATTCTACATGTGTACAAACGTAGGGTTAATCATTACAGGGTGTGCTGTTAGTTAGAGGGCATTAATTCACGGTGCTATCAGTTTGTGCCAGGGCTGGAGGGCTGTATCTTTGTGTATGAGAACAGGTGTGTTTCCTGGACGAGCCTAAACTCATCAGGTGTGGAGATGCTTGGTTTGGTAAAGCAGCCTTCTGTCTGCAGGCATTACTAACAATGACATAGCACGTAAAGGACTAAACACACACTGTGTACACAATAAAAAATCCCTGGTAACTCAGGGAGCCTTTGGTGAGGCAGAACCAGTGCGACCAGTTATACTGCTCACAAATATTAGGGGATACTTCAAAATAAAATATCCCATAACAAAATATCCTCAAATGTTTGTGAACAGTGTTGATGGGCAAATTACTTTCTACGTTCATGTGCATTTCAGGCATTAAGATAATTAATTAACCACAGTCTTGTGGTCACAGGAGCATTGACCGCTGTGACCCTCAAGAACAGCCCCTGGCCAGAACCCCATAGCTCATGCGCGCTGGTCCCTCAGACACTAGGTCTCCAGTCTCAGTCCCATGCCTTTTTCTTGTGCTGTCTGGTGCTGGGCCCTGGACCTCAGTGAGGCAGTATCGCAACTCAAACTGTGCTTTTTCCATTTTTCTAGGTTCCTATCCTTGCACCAGTTTACAAACTTCCACTGCATAGCCCACTCATAGGCAGGGTTTCAGGCACATCATGCACAGAGTGTCATAAAACGGGCTCTGCCAATGTCTGATATTTTTTATACAATCTCCCTTTCTTGCATAATCTGTTATGAGGTGAGGGTGACCACATGACTCGTTCTTTAAATGCAGTGTGAGTACAATGAAGGTACAGGGCTTGCTCAGCTATATATGTCCTCAGGTAAGCTAATAAACCAGGCAGTGATATGGAATGAATAAAGTACATGCCTAGCTCACTGCCAGGGTGTCTCATACTCTTTGGTGAGGTGCTGTTTAAATCTGTAGCTGCAGCTATGATCTGATGAGAGCAGAGCTGGTATGTAATCTGGATCACCCATCTTATTGCATACCCAGTTGGATTTACTGTTATACAGCTAGTTTTGTATTTACATGCGAGAACATGTCTGATATGTATTCTGTACCTCTCTCTGTAGGCTCTGCAGACGTCGTTGCTTGCTCTGTCCATGGAATCAGGCATCCAGTAACTGCAGCACTTCATATCATCATGGGTATGCTCTTGCTCCTACTATGTATGTGAGCACAGTTTATAGGATGATCACTTTATTAAGGACACCTCCTTGTTTTTATATGGCCCATTTAATCAGTTCCACTTACCTTACAGATGCACTCTGTAGTGCTATAAGTAAGTAGTCCATGTGTATCTATACTAAGATGGCATAGGCTTTAAGAAAATTGTCATCACTCTGAAAGTGAGATATAGCACAGTAGCCAAGACCATACAGCAGTTTAACAGAACAGGTTCCACTTAGAACAGGCCTGTCAGTGCTTAGATCATACACCACACAGTGTCTCAAATTGTTCTGCATGGCTGTCATCCCAAAAGGAAGCCTCTTCTAAAGATGAAGAACAATAAAGCCTGCAAACAGTTTTCTGAAGACAAGCAGACTAATGGATTACTGGAACTGGTCTAATGAGACCAAGAAAAACGTATTTGGTTCAGATGGTGTCAAGCATGTGTGGTGGCAACCAGATGAGGGTTACAAAGACAAGTGCCTTGCCTATAGTCAAGCATGGTGGTGAAAAAGTCATGGCTTGGGGATGCATGAGTGTGGCCGGCTGTGGGGAGCTACAGTTCATTGAAGGAACCATGAATGCCAACATGTACTGTGACATACTGAAGCAGAGCATGATCCCCTACCAGGGCAGTGTTCCACCATGATAACGACCCCAAACACACCTCCAAATGAGCACTGAAGAAACTGAGGGTAGAGGTCAAATATTTCTTCAGACCTAAACCCTGTTGGGCATTTGTGAAGCAGCGCAGTATCTCATCCACTAGCTATGTGATGTCCTGATGGAAGCATGGAAGAAGATAACTGTGCTCGTTGTGTGTTTCCTCTTACTACTTAAAGCACAAAACAGCATGTAGATGGCTGCTTTTAATGTCCCCTAGTTTTAAGTGCATGTGCATAGGTATGTGCCTGATATCCTGTGATGGACTGGTAGGCTGTCCAGGGTATATTCATGTCTTGTGCTCAGTGTTTACAGGATAGTTTCTGCACTGTGGACCAAACCAGGATAAAATGCAGCCAGAAGATGTTGGGCTAAATGTTTGTGGCATATTTTTTTTCCGTCTCTGTTTGCAGACCTTTTTATTTCATTTTCACATTGTGTCTTTATCTGTCTCTCTCTTACATATTATCCTCTGTCTTTCTCTTTCTGTCTTCTCTTTTCATTTCTCAAGCTGTATCTTTGTATGTCAGTCTCTTTTCACCTGTCTCCCCGTTGCTGTATTACAATAGCAGATCATGAGCCCCCCCTGTGATGTACTGTTTAATTAGTACAAGCCGGCTGTTGTTTTGGGAGTGATTTAGGTGAATGTGTGTGTGACTAGCTACTAGTGCTGTTTAACAGGTCCCACAGAAGACACGTGGATCCCATGAGAGGATGGGGGATGCGCCAGGCCCTCGTTCCCACTCTCCGCCGTACTTATCCATGCACTCAGACTTTTTGGGCCAAGAGAATTGTTGGCTCCTCGAGAGTTAAGACTCTGGAACGCTTGCCCATGTGTGTATATAAGTGTGTATGTGTGTGTCCTTGTGTGTCAGGTGTTTTTGCGACGTTAGCACGGATGCGTCTGGTCCATTGTGTCGCTTGTGCAATCCCTCTTGGGCTTAGCATGACAGACAAGCAGATTTTGCCTGTGTCAGGGGATTACACACACACACACACACACACACACACACACACACATAGAGGCTTGTGTTCAACACAAGGTATGATGATAGCAAAAGCCTGAGCTGTGGCTTTATAAAAGTATCACTACTACTACTAAAATACAGTCATCTAAGCTATTAAGATCACCAACTTAGCTAAATAACACCTGGTGTGTTATTGTTTGAATTTATTTTTGATACAGTGTTGTAGATGGATGGTAGATGGCAGTTTTTGCTGGTATGGATTCTACTCTTTTAGCTTGCACTATGTTTGTGAGAGGATTCCTTATGCACATCATATTTTTGCGATAGGCCTGTTACCCAACTCTATTGCTGTTGCAGCTGTTGACAAACATCTGGGTTACTGTTGAGGGTCACAAACTGAGTAAAATCTGTGCATCTCTAAGTATTTCCTATTATTACAGGTATGCGGTTTGTTCAGACTAAAGCCGGTTTTCCATCCAGGGGGTTTTTGTGAATTTTGTTTCAAAAGTTTCAAAACATCAAAAAAAATTGCCAAAATGAAATAAAATGACGAAACGATTAAAACTTTTTTTTTTTTTTAATAAACGATGATGTATCATGCTGTAATTCACATGGATTTGTCAGACACAAAAACAGTAACAAATTCAGTATTTTTACATTTACCTTGTTACGCAGATAAAAAAAAAAAGACTGGATTAATGAAGCGCTTGGGTGTATTAAAGACAGCTGTGTCATGGTGCTGCTGGGTGAACCAACGCACACACACGACATATCTTAGCCCTCATCACGGGGGCCAGCAACTTGAAGCTGCAAAAAACACTGACGTATAAATATTGTAAATGGCAATAAAAAATATGCAGCCAAAATCAACAACATTCTTCTATTTTCACTTTTTTCAGTTCCACTCTGAATAGTGGTAGCCCATGCCATTTAAAGTTTATTTCATGCCTGGAAATATGCCACATTTTTTCTTCAGAAATTTTTTAATGTGCATAACATTATTAAAGGTTATTCTTACTATTTAAGTTCTTAACCTGCCTAACCTATGTTTCATGTTGCCAGATACCTTAGCTTTGGTGTTAACATTTTTATTAAATACAACGTAAAGAAATTAACACTTAATTATCACTTAACTATGACATTAAGAAAGAAAAATAAGGCATGCAGATGAAGCAGAATGCAGTGAGATTAACAGCGTGCACTGAGACAAAGGTGCGTGCAGTGAGATGAAGCAGCGTGCAGTGAGATGAAGCAGCGTGCAGTGAGTTGAAGCAGTGTACAGCCACACAAGTTTGCGAGAGAGCAGCAAAAGCAGCAAACAGGCATCAGCTTGAACCTTTTGACTGCCATTTCTCTTATTTTAAGCATTGCACTGATGAGACACAGACGGGATCTGTTCTGTGCTGCTCACAAACTGCGTGGGTCATGGGACAGTTGCGGCTCTTTCAGCACAGCACAGCTGAGGATGGGACATAACAACAGTACTGTGTGTGTACACAGTGTGCATCATACCTATTAAGTTAATACCGGTACACTACAGTACCCCGTATATTTTAGATATTTGGACAATGGAAGCATCTCATAACATATTTGCCCTGTAAGCTTCATTAGACTGTAAGTGTAATTTCAAGCTTCAACAGTTTAGTGTTAAGATGTTCAAAGTTTGCTTATTTCTTACTGGTGTATATTTTAAGAAATCGATATTGACCAGCCAAACAGCTGGTCTTTAACTTATTTTTTTCTGATCTTCTATCTGTTTTTGATAAGGGTGTAGGGTAAGGTTTAGGGGTGTTTTGATTTTATCGATACCCAATGGTAATTGGACTATATTTTGCCAGAGTACATATTGGATTTAAAGTATTCAAAAGTTGGATGAACCCATCTTTCTCAGCCGCCTCAGCATTGCAAGCTTCAAAATGTAATTGGTGTCAAAGTTTGTTATGCTTTGCCATCTGTTTCTTTCTTTGTCATTAGGTAATTTTTCCACAATGATTCCGCTAAGGTTTGCTGAATGTGTTTTTGTGCTGGTACATTTTCTGGTGTAAGCCTGTCCCGGAGAGTTGACTTCTGAAGGTCGATAATCTTCTTTTTATGCACGGCAAAACACAGGTAATAAAGTACGGTAGTTGAGGTGTGTTTACCAGCAACTGATTTCTGACATAATTAGCTAATTGAGGTGTAGCATATTAAACGCTGTAGACTGCATGCTGGTGCTGTCTGTATTTTGCCTCCTGGATCTTTTTGTTCTAATTTTTAACATTGGTCCAGCACTTTTAGGTAAAACACTAGCTTACTTCGTGGTGATGGCACGCTCCAATCCTAGCTGGCTACACAATGTAGTGAACATTTTAGGTAGTAGTGAACTTTTAGGGCGTGTTTTTAACTGTTTTTTGCAAAGTAAGCAAAAATAATGTCAGCTCACGCATTGTTAAAACAACACATAAGATATCATAGACGTTTTATACCACTAAATAAGCATGTGGTATTGCCTTTTCTCAATACAGGGAAAAAAGGTTGAACATGTTGGCTTTGCAAGTCACACCTGGGCTACAGAAGGAGTAAATAGTGATTAGGTAAATATGCAGGAGTATTTAAGCTCTCTGAGCCTGCCCCAGACTTGCATGGCTATGGATTTAGATGATTAACCTGATATTGACCCTCCGATCACTGGAAAGCATATCCCATTATTAAGTCCTCTGACTAAAGATGCGGGCCATATGGTGGTGTAACTCATCTCGTTTGACCGAAGGGGGCGTGGGACTTGACAAGCAGTGACTGCTGCGTGTTCCTTTGTCAACACTAATTGAGATAAGCACATGCTCGCAGGTCCTTTACTCCTTTTCTTTATAGCATTTCAGGTGTTTTCTCAGAGTGCTTGACCAGAACAGTGTGATCAGGGGAAACTCCAAGCTGTGTACGAAAACCCATTGGGCTTGACACTCGTGTAGAACCCATGAGCAGTGGGTTCTTTTGTGGGTCTTAAAATGTCTGGCTTTTTTTTTACCTAAAGGAAGGCTAAACAAAAACATGCGGGACTTTCGGGGGGAGTCACGGTCGATCGTAGGGGCTGGCGGAAGGCTTGTTCATTTCTAATTAAGCAATATTTACGCATGTGAATGAGGCCAACTGGCGGGATTTAGAGAGAGCTCGTGAATAATTCATGAGTGAGGATGGAGAGAAGGAGAGCAGAAGAGGGTCAGACATGGCTGTGGCCGAGGGGATTGGATCGAGATGCAGCCAGAGGGCCCACACAGCCAATGGGCTGCCATACTGCGCTCCCCCTCACACACACACACACACATACACACACACATTTTGGCATATCCTGACTCAGCTCAGACATGTCATGTTTGACACTTGATGGATGTTTATCAGTGTTTTCTTTATTTATAATTCATTTAAAGCTGTGGTTCAAACTTTTCCTGCAGTGATCACTTTTGTGTAGCAGAATGCACATGTAAATATATTTGGCTTTCAAACTCCACTGGAATTTAATTTAAGTTAGGTTTTATTAAAGCATACAAAATTTATACAAAACTGCTCTTCTTTTTGTTACAAACAGTGACCAGTCACTCTTAACAGTAGAATTATTACAAGTGACATGCGTTATGTATCTTAAACATGCCTCATTCATTCGCCTTGCTGTGCCCCCTCTCCAATAGCTGCACACCGCCCCTAGGGGACTTTTAAGCCAGTAAAATCACTTTGGATTTGGCAATCTGAGCTGTATCTGGCATAGGCGCTATTTATTATTTTTCACTATTTTGGATTTATTAAATGATTTAGTTGTAATTATTTAAGAGGACAATATTTTTACTGTTGATAATGTTCAACACCACTAATGACATTTTTAGTGCTGACACCTTGAAGAATGGTCCATTGTTTGCTGTTTCCTAAATTGTATTTAATATATACAGCACTATTAGCATACAGGGATCAGAACTGGTTGTGATGAATTCTTGTACTATGTAAAGATTATGAAAATTGTTACAAATCAATACAGGTGTGCATTGCTTAATGCCCATGATACATTTTGTGAACTGCGTGTGGTGAAATCCTGATGTTGTTTGAAAACGATACAGTAATACCCTGAAATTTGCAGGGGTTACGTTCCTAGACCCCCTGCAAATTTTGAAAAAGTTAGAAACTAACAACGGCCTCTAAATACCTATCTTCATATGTTAACTGTAAATATGTAAAATAATCATCATTACCGTACATAAACATATACAGTACTGTACTATGAAGTACATACAGGCTACCTGCATGTGTTTTCTCTGGATACAGCGCTTGTCTCTATACACATAAATACAAATGCAAATGGCTGTTATGTTTGTATTTTATAATAACATTAGAAATATGACAATTATACATGCAGGATAATTGGACACAGTATGTAGAACCTTAGTTTTACAGTAATAGAAATTATATTCAGGTAATAGTCTCGATCAGCTGATGTCGGGAGCATAAAACAATGCAAATGGCACGTTTTATTGTTTTTATTTCATAATACGATAGTAATATAGAATAAAAAAACATGCAGTATTAGTGGATACAGAAAGAAAAACATTATTTTTATAAAATCGTCTCTATATTATCATTCTTAACAAACACTAAAAATTATATATATAACTTATTAGCCATAAAAAAAAATCTGCTGACCCGGGAATTAAAAAAAATATAAGGCAATATAAAGTGTTTTGTTCCAAGGGAAAAATGTTTGTAATAAATATTGGAAAATTAATTTGATAAACTTTAAAAAAAATATTTGAATCACCATATAGCCTCATTAGGTAACAGTATAGTAAACATCCTCTAGCAAAAAAATCACTGCTGTGTGTGTGTGTGTGTGTGTGTGTGTGTTTTAAAGGTTTTGACTGTATTCATGTGATTTGTATTTGTGTTTTCAGGCCACAGGCAGCCAGTGGACATGTGTAGTGTGAGATCGATGGGTGGTCTCCTGCAGTTTGGGTTCTGTGTCATGGTGGGGTTCGGTGGACGAATTGTGGCAGCGGCAGAGAAACTCAGATGGGTTCCGCCAACCCAGAGAAATGAATTGGCCCTCATCACTGCTCTCACACAGATCAGGTACACAGCTCAGTTATTCTGTAGCATTTAGTTTTTACTGACTTAGTCTCATATTTAAAAAAATTCTATTACCACAGTGACAAATACACATGTGGCTGAGCTGAGTCTATAATATCATGCGCAATTTGTTAATTTACCTAATAATTCATCCAAATGATTCTAGCCTTACTGCACCAGAGGCTTCACCGTCACATCTCTCATTACAGCTGCTGTAATACAACAGAAAGTGTACATGGAAAGGTATTATGTGGGTTAAATAAGTTATTGATCTTAATAATAA
This sequence comes from Parotocinclus spilosoma, assembly GCA_033117975.1. Classification (NCBI taxonomy): domain Eukaryota; kingdom Metazoa; phylum Chordata; class Actinopteri; order Siluriformes; family Loricariidae; genus Parotocinclus; species Parotocinclus spilosoma. The sequence continues at coordinate 8,009,693 of JAVSBV010000121.1, forward strand.
GGCAATGTATCAGGCAATGGAAGTACAATGAAACCTCAAAATCCAAACAGCTCAAACAAATTTGGGGACAGAAAAGATTCAAATTGACCGTTTAAAGATTTTAACTTCTAACATGGACTCCCTAAATAGAATGCTCATGGTGATGCATGTAATCCAGTGCAGTTGGTGACAATAACGTACTTATACTGAAGGCCATCATAAGATCATCATGAAAGCCAAAAGAAGAGCAGCTAGGGTGCAATGATAGGGATATTATGTATATACTATTATTTTACTGTATTGCTATATTATTATATACTATTTTTTATTATTGCATTATGTATATATGAGTCAAAAGTCACAGGACACCCCTTTATTTCAGAAACAAAAGGGAAAATGACATATTTGAATAGTCCCAGCAAGTAATGAGTGAGGGGGGCTACCAGAACATGGCTGTTATCTTGAAAGCTGCCATTTTGGATCAAGGGCAAGTTTTTTTTCCAGTAGGAAGGTGGTCATGTGACATATGAATTGATTGATCACCAACTATTTATTTCTCCAGTCTCCACCTGGCTACAGCTACAAGTGTAACCATTCTCTATTAGTCATTGAGTTGAAGTGAAAGGACTGCGCTGACTCTCATCACATTATCATAACTAAAATCTTCTCTTTTTTTCTTTACATTTTCCTGCATTGGCATCTCGCTGACTCTCTTTCTTTCGGTGATAACTAAGACCTGAAAACTGTGAGATCTCATTCATAGCCAGCAGTGGTGAAGCTGCGGATCAGTGAGTGCCATATTGAATACTATTTTGACCTAGTACACAGTTAAAAACAGACCTACACGCAGTTTAATGTAGACTAATTTGTGATGTGTCACTTTAAATCAGGACTGACCAGGAAGAAGGCCTGCATGACCTCAGTAAGTGTGAATAATATTGAATGAGTGAACTGTAATATTGAATTTGACACTGGTTGTTAGTAAGGTGTTTTGTCCTTTTTATGACTGTCTGGCTCAAAGGCTGCTTTCACAGGGATTTTTAAGGAGCCATCAAAAACAGTTTACATTAGGTCTTCCATGCATGTTGAATATCAGGATTGTATCTACACTGCTCTTTAAAATTAGGGGATATTTGAATTAAAGTATCCCCTAATAAAATAACCCTTATTTTTTGTAAGCAGTGTATATTGGGCTAAGGAGGAACTCATGCGTGAGTAAATACACCCCATGATACATTGATATCCGATTTAAATCTGACTGGTTAAAAGCTTAGCTTGATATGCAGTGTAGGCACATATTAAAGAAGCGTAAATTCATCCATCTCTCCAAGACGTACCTGACTACCAAACCTTGCCCAATACATTATGACATTTATTGCACATGCCATCTATGACCTCCATCCTTGCTTCTCTAGGGAACAATAATAAAAGTGGTCCAGTGTACATATTACATAGGATACAGGAAACGGACTGACTGAAGACAGCTCTGACTAGAAAGTGTAAATGCATTAGTTTAAGTACTTCCAGATTCAATCCAGATTCAGACACAAGATAAAACCGTGCAAACGGAGTCACAGAATCGTTTGAACGGTACATTAATGGATAGCATCCCTCTAAAGGTGATATATTAAAATCACCTGGTAATCGTTATAATGGAACAGTCCCTAAAGTAATGATATAGCAGCCAGTCTGAAACAGAAACCAGTCTTTATTCATTTGCATCAGTGGTAAGATGAAGGGGGAACCTGATATGACCATCAGCTGTCATTTAAGCACTGAACTATATACAGATACTCCCCTATTTTTGATGGGAATCCATTGTGAGTGGAATTTATTACAAACCGGAGAGTTTAATATATATTGTCTGTATCACAGTGTCGACTAACTGAACCATGCTTTATACATTACATGACCCAGACCCTGGCTTTTCCTCACTACGTTTCTCAATGTTTACCACTCCTGCAATAGGACTCACTATGTGTGGCAGTACAGAATTCCAAACTGAGAACAGGAGAGTATCATAGTGCATAGTGTACCGTAAACATGCTTAAAACGCTTACATTAAACCAGAGTTGGTAAATGTACATTTACATATACTGTATGTCATTTAACATACACACTTACCCAGATTGACTTGCAAATCGAAACAGTCTTGCAATCCAAGCAATTGTCGGTTAAATGCTTTGCTCAAGGACCCAACAGTGGCATCATGACAGAGGTGGGATTTGAAGCCTTGACCTTCTGTCCATAGACCAATACCTTAAACGCTAGGTCACCACAGTCCAAAATCATTAACCCAGAGCTTGTTTTATAATAAAATATTCAAAATCTCATGTAATTTTTGAACTACTTTATTGAAAGTGAAACACAAACCGAGTATTGTGTCACCACGGCTTTTCCTCGCTACATTTGGCTGCGAATTTATATACAATTTTTTTTATATATTATATTGTTACATTTATATATGTTCTGTTTCTATTACCTCGCAAAATCTGAAAATGATGAAAATATAAGGCTATATGATTGAACTAAACGCAAATTTAAAATCAGCATTTTGTCCTAGAGCCACAAGTGGGCGCTTCTGCATTTAAAACAATAAGCATTCAAATTGGCAAAATCATTCAAATCATTATTATTAGTATTAAAGGTGCTATCTAGTATACAATAGGAAACAAACTCATTGTAAGTTCAATTTATTATGCAATGATAAATTTAATATATCCTATTATTATTAATAATAATACTAATAATAATAATAATAATAATTATTATTATTATTATTATTATAATTATTTGAGTGCAGGCTAGTGACTAGAATGTGTCTAAACAGCATGGGCAATGCAAAGAAAATACTTTTATATACTGGTTTGTTTAATGACAACAAAACCTTGTCTATAAGCATTACTCAGCACTGCCACTGCCACTATTGCTGCCACTATTGGATCTTTGGACTAGACCCTTAACTCTCATTTGCATGGATTGTTTTATTTGAGACTGAATCAGATCTAAGTCATTCTGTATTAGGGCATCTGCTAAATACTGTAAATATAAATACTTACAAGCATCTCAGGCACGAGTAACTTATCACACCAACAGTTTAACTATAGTTTTGACTTCCATCAAATATCATTAAAGTATCCTTGTGGATAGAACCCTAAATCTGTAAATCAAATATGAAAAATATTGGTTTGCCTTTGTTTTCTCTCTGTTTAAAGAAAAGGACGCTGAATGGCTAATCCGCAGTGGACTGTATCTCAGTGTGAACATCATGTCCATCCCATGTTTGTGCTCTGTGGCTCCCAGAGGCCTGGCTCCTACCACCAGGTCCCAACAACACACACACACACACACACACACACACACACACACACACACACACGTACACGTACACACACACACACACACACACACACATACACAAACACCATACAGTGATTGTATACAGTTAAAAAAGAATAGTTACAGTTTGACTTCATTTTATTAATGGAATGAGATATTAGACCATTTCTGATGTTTTTTGATACAAGGATTATCGAAAGGAAATATAACAAAATACTTTTTCATTAATCCACAAAATGTTTTTCACACATTGCAGAATTACAGTGATGTTACTCTCCATAAAAGTGAATTTATTGCAAAGCTCACAACAAGGCATCGGACACAATTGTGAAGCATCATGATGGAGCATCATGGTTATGGTTTACCTTACTCTTGATAATCACATTAATAGTCACCTTAATAATCACCTTTTTTTTCACAATGTTGCTTGTATCTGGTCAGGATTGCTGGGTGGGTGACCTGCTCCGTAAGCTCTGAACAAGTCTGTCACAAGGCTGGGTAGGGCTCAGTGTTGCACTACTGGGGATCATCTTTCAACTGGCCTTCCTCTATTAAGTGAAAGCCATAATGTATAACTATGGGTACTCAGCATTTGAGACTGGTTCATATTCTGAAGACTGTCAGGGTACAGTGCCCATATTTGGCACACAGCCTCGACCAAGATGGTCTGGCATTTAAGGGACTGCAAACAGTCCAGTGGCAGTGTAAAATTGGCAAGACAAACGGAAAAGGTGCCTGGGTCCAACAACACTGGAAAAAAACGAGGGACAAAGAAGTCTGAAGGTCAAAAGGAAGCTAGTTCTGGAACCCTGTCTCAGTGGATTTGGAAATAGGTTGGGAAATGTGAAAGGGTGAATGTGAATTTACACAGCTTTTTTTAGATAAAGCAGTATATTTCCACTGAGTGTTAATAGTGTTTGAGCTGAAGTGTAGGTGAAAATCATTTCCACACTATTTTATGTTTAAAATAATGCTAAATATTTTCTTATAGGTTTAAATCTTCACCCCAAACCAAGTCAAAACATTGGTTTCAAGCCTTTAAACAGGAACAATGTCTTGATGAACAAATAATCAACTGTGGAAAGGCTTTCAGCACATTTCAGCAAAATGACTTCTCACATCATGACAGCTTTCCCCATGCTTAACCCTAATAGACACAGACAATTCTCACCAGATCTTCCCAGACACCTCTGTGCTCTATCTAACTTTCCCATATTCTGCAATAAACTTTAACAAGTCCTTTGTCTCATACAGTAACAGCTTTTTAACACATCTTTTAGACACTATCTCTGCAGGACATTACATTTTGGTAACTGTTTTTCTTTACATGGTCTTGTTTTCTACTGCCATTTCGTCTTAAGCCCAGTTTTTTGTTGCCTGGGTGACAAATATTTCTGTAATTGTTCTGTAAGTGTTAAGAGAGTGAATAACAATGGACTGGGTCAGTGGGTCTTTATCTGAGTAGGATAGATGTGTCTGTGTGTTAGCTGTCCCAAAACAGCTAAAGCCAATTTAACCTCACAGAATTTGTTAATCCCACTAACATCTAAGGTTGAACCGGGTATTTGGATCAGACAGCCCAGGCCAAAGTAGGTTAATCAGTCCAAAAAAGGTGTGATTAATGTAAGTAATGTAGAAGGATTAACACTTGGGCCGATGTTGACAGGCCACCCTGGAAAAAAGAGCTTGAAATACAAGAGGATGTTGGCTTAATCTTGTAGAGACCTATTTGTGGGAGCATTAGTGTGGTGTTAGGATATTTATAAACAGACAGCAATTGACTAGACTGGCACATGCCATACTTTTCCTGTCATTAGGTTTAGAGTTTGGTATGTAGTTCAGATGTCTATATGAGTTTGAGTTTATTTGAATGTAGGTGGATTGCCTACTATCTACACTCACTGTTACCTTGAACAAGATAA
>JAVSBV010000121.1:8017917-8030031 GCA_033117975.1 Parotocinclus spilosoma
TATGATAGAAAGGTGCTTACAGTGAGGGAGAGAGAGAGAGAGAGAGAGAGAGAGAGAGAGAGAGAGAGAGAGAGAGAGAATGGAAGGGAGGGCAAGACGGAGAGGAAGGGAGGCTGAGACTCTAATTAGTGTGTAAAAGCAACATATGGAAACTTCATTGTCCATTTCATCCCTCAGTGTGCACCATCAAGTCACATTTCTGCTGCTCAGTCATGCTGGCTGTGTGTGTGTGTGTGTGTGTGTGTGTGTGTGTGTATGTGTGTGTGTGTGTGTGTGTGTGCATGTGTCCTCCTCCTGCCTGATGTTGATGCTCTTATTTACTGAGAGTAACATTACACCTCATTAGTTCGGCATGAGCTCCTGTAGGTTTTGCCACACGCAGACACACACACACACACACACACACACACACACACAATCTTCTGTGCTATCATTGTGAGGACTACCCATTGACATAATGATTACTGTAGGTAATTAATGCTACATATACCCCTAACCTTAACCTTAACACCAGTAGCCTAAAGAAAATCTTCGGACACTTTTGGTTTTTCAAAAGAAATTTCAAAAAAAAAAAAAGTGGTTAATATATAACGGGTGGGGCTTTTTATGCCCATAAATAGGTCCCCACATTGTCAAAATCTCAGATTTCTCTATTCTTGTGGAGAGATATTGATATGAGCTTTAGTATATTATAAAATGCAAATTATAATGCTTTAAATCCAGGCTACAGCTATTTTAAATACTTACAAACTTACATACGATTCAATACTAAGCTTACAGTATATTAAAAAAATCCTATTTTCCTTTTGGTCCACACTTCAGACACTCTAGTTATTTGGGGGAAGGGCTGGTACACTAATTCATCAGGCAAAACTGGCAGAGATCACTGCTGTTATGCCAAGAGATGATTCTTTGACTGTCCTTTCTTCCCAACACAGTCAATTGTGCCTGTGTAACATCCTACCAGACAGAAGTCACTAAAAAACAAACAAACAAACAAGTAGACATGTACAGGATTCTGAAGTATATTCCAAAATGCATTTTTTTTGTTTTTCTTATCTTATGTTCCTTGGCCTTCAATTTACATGTATACATTTTTGGGACTTTGGTATTAGTATCTAGGGCCCTTTTTAAAATAAAACTACTAATGAAAATCAAATAATTGACCTTCTTCTTCTTATGTAAAATTAATAAATAAATATATTTAAGTGTTTTTCTTCATTGTTACAAATGACATATACAGTATAATCCTGATTTGTGTAACCTTGTGTACATAATGTGGCCTTATAGAGCAATAAAACTCTCTCTCTCTCTCTCTTTCTCTCTTTTTGTCTCAAATGTGCTGCTTGAACCACCCCCACCTCACCCCAAAAAACACACAAACACATATTAAGCTCATCCAACCAGTGCAGCACTGTCGGTTAATGAATTAGAAAAGAAGCTGGTTAGCAGATGTCTCTGCACATTAACACACCTCACGTCACTGAAAACACATTCTCACAGACAGTTGATAAGACATTCATGGGGATGCATGGATGGATGGATGGACGGATGGATGGATGGATGGATGGATGGACGGACGGACGGATGGACGGATGGATGGATGGACGGACGGACGGACGGATGGATGGATGGATGGATGGATGGATGGATGGACGGACGGACGGACGGACGGACGGACGGACAGACAGATAGATAGATAGATAGATAGATAGATAGATAGATAGATGATATAAGTTGATATCGGCTTCACAAAGTTGTACAAAATCTGATGGTCTATGTTCTTCCCATCATGACGTCACATATTTTTTTATGTTTCTTAATGTTTGGCTTTCTCAGTCTTCAGATGCCCCCATGAATGCTCAGTTTAAGTTGAGTGACTATGGTGGAAAGTTCATGACAGTCAGCAATTCTTGATCTTCTTTGATTTCAAAATAGCTGCTGTATAGATTTGAGCTGAGTTTTGGGTTATTATCCTGCTGTAGTGCAGTTAATTTATATTCACATTTACAGCATTTGGAAGGCACCCTTAAGCAGACACAGTATTACAATCTTGTCATTTTTGTCTGCTTAAGAACTCATTTGGCATTACAAGACCATGTCTGAATCTTGAAATATGGCAGGAAGATTATTGAAAAAGGACTGGTCCAAACTACTCATGAAGGGTGTATTGTAGCAAAATAAAGAAAGTAAGATTAATACTTGCCTCTTTATTTAGTAAACATCTGAGAAATCTGTTTATTGGGCTGAGAGGCATGCAATACAGCAAGTGTTAGATGATAAGACAGCTGCATTAGTGTGTTTCCTTGATGAGTACACACACTGCACTGATAAATATACAGCTCAGGAAGTCTGACCTGTACTGAGAGTGCAACTGCTGTCATTTGGAGTTCACTTAGACTTGTATGACTGTGCGTGCAGCCCCATTTAGAAATGTATCAACAACCTTTTTGTGGCTTCCTCAACAAACAGCCAGTGTCACAAACCAAGCGTTGTTTCAATCCAACTCTGACTGTCTAAGCCGTTATATGCATTAATGGAGATGTATTGTACAGGAGCTGTGGGGATATGTTACGACAAATTCATCATAAGTTACATGTTTCATATAGTCTATACTGTATCATTGCAGACCCAACCTCACTGTTTGAAATACTTAGCCAGTAATATATTTAAAGTAAAAATTAAAAGCATAACATTTACTCTATTGGCAAATTCGATTGGCGCACTAGCTACTAATGCTAACTGCTCAGCCTGAAAGTGATCCATATGACTCAATCCCTAGTTTCCTTTCAGTTGGCTGTAACCATCAACCGTTTAAGACCAATTGGGACTAATTTGCATTAAGGATATATAAACCGCTATTGTGAATCTGACTCACTGAATCACTATATGCTAAATCGTGAATCATGAATTGCGAATTGGCTTTTGGCTGAAACAAGCTGCGTGGCTTTATATATGCAAAGCATGTATATAATAAGTCCAATATTTTTGTAGCCAACTTGTGCCATGAACTCCTGAATCTAAACCGAGAAAACACTGTATTCAATTGGATATTAACATTACTTTTTCAATTTCTTGAGTTTGTAATGAATAAAACTTGTTAAATGCATTGATTTATGTTATATTAATTAATTTATGTAAAGCAAGAAATGGAAAACTGGATCCATATATTTAGAGAAATTTATTAAATAAAGTGAACTTGCTTTGTTTAGCTTTGTATGTTGTGTCTGCTGTTTTTACAGCCGGGCCATTTTGGCTAATTTAATTTCACAATTGACAAAGTATCTCGCTGCTAGATCTGTATGTCTTGGTTGTCACACCAGATACTGAAAAGAAAGGTTTACATACTTTTGCCACTCACAAATTATTAATATTATTGAATCATTTTCCATAATAAAAATGACCAAGTATCTTATTGTCTAATTTGTTTAACCGGGTTCTCTTTATCTACTTGTTTTATGCAGAAATATAGAGAATTCTAAAGGGTTCACAACTTCCGAGCACCACTGTACATCTAAAGCTGTAAAGTCAACAACAAACATAGCATGACCTGTAAAATAGATGTAAAGCCCAGTGGACAAAAAATAATTATGAATACAGGACATATACTTGTCCCCTCATGTTTGTATGACCAACTATGTGGCCTCTGGTTTTGAAAAAAAAAAAATCCTGGATGTATGCCTTCATACACACTGCTTACAAAAATTTGGGTATATTTCATAATGGGTTGTTTTATAATAAAGTATCCTCTAATTTTTGTGAGTAGTATATTACCTATTCTCTTTTAGAGGTAGAGGACAATAAGTAATATAGAAATGTAAACAGCCACAGGAAGTTCATTCCACCATCTGGTTGCCAGTACAGAGAGAGCTCTGATGCTTATGAGTCTTGATGGGTAGTGGGTTCAGTCAAGCAATGCGTTTCACTTCATGGCATCAAGGTACAGCTGAACCCTGCTATTTAAATGTAAATATTTCAGCAAATCTGTTCCAAACTGAATATTCAGGTGCAAGGATCTCTATTACCAATATTTAATACAGAAAAGTCCCCTTACTTACTTTCAGTGATGTCATAGTATTGTGGCATCAGAGAATTTGGACTAAGCATGTTGTCTGTGTAATTGGTGGGGCTTTTCCTCATGTTCCTCTGTCTAATTCCTCACATGTGCTATCATATATGTAACTTCTTCAAATGAGAGGATATACACATTTATTACCTTATTGTTAACAGAACAGAAGTATAGAAGTATAGTAGCTTACACTCCGATAAGAATTAAGTCGATGACATTGGTTGGGAGGGAGGTCCAACTTAGCATTTGTTGTTACAAATAGCTAGCAGAGGGAACGCACAAGAGGGCTGACGTGGGAGAAACTGGAAACATTGAAAACAAAGTGAGCATCTGTATTGTGAATAAGCTGCAAGAGACTGCTGGTATAAATGAACAGCACTACAATAAGTGAGTTACAATTGTCCAGTGTTGAGGTAATAAGGGCAATCACCCAAATAGTCTCTAAATAGTGTGCAGGAATTCCCTAATGTTGTAGTGAATTGTGTCAGTGTTTAGAATTTAGGTATCCTGTATCATGTATCTCAGCCCCTATGTTGGACCCAAAGCATGTGAAGAGAACATTCATAATGAAACTACTGTATCAATTTTTTATCAAGATCATGCCAGTTTCACCACTAAGATCAGTTTTGTTGGTTAGGTTTCATTTAGAATTTGCCTTTAATACTTTAGTAAAGATGTGCTAACTAGTGTTAACCAGCTTGATGGTTTGAATCATGATGGTTCAAACTATTTTAGCTCAATTTTCTGCAGCAAAGGGAGAAAAAGCTTAGGTTGCTCGTAATCAGAAGGCATTCGAAATTCAAGTGACTGACCCCATCTGTGAGGGAAGAGGGGACTCCCAAGACACACTAATGACCTGATCCTGAGCACTATGTTTAATCCTTTTTAAGAACAAGAACATTATCGTTAAACACTAATCTTTGAAATATGTAGTAACTTTACATAGTGGTTTGTTTAAAGTGTAGAGTTTTGTTGCCTAATGTAGAATCTTGCCGTATCATCTGCCCCTCAGGGAGAGTTAGTCCAGTGCGTAATTTGAAACATAGCCGAATTGGTGAATGAAATGAAGCAATTCAAATTCAGAATACAGCTGAAATGCACATGTTCCCGCACTAGGAACAAAGAGATGGCATGGTGTGGTTCTAAATTAGCAAAGTACTATCAGCTAAAATACAATCTTGTGGTGTGCTGACACAGCATAAAGGCTTAGTAATGCACAGGTCAAGGAAATCAGGTTCGAGAAATGTCTTTCTTTTGCTGGGATCAAATAAAACACTAAAAATTACTTTGCAACTGGAAGAGTGGAATGGAATTGACAGCAATGGAAAAGAAATAAAATGCAGATAAACTTGATGCACTGGCCTTCATCAGTAAAACAGTCTGTTCTTGTCATCTGTGGAAAAAGGACAAAGTTCACATTAGGTCCAGCTGCACCAAATTGACTACGAAAGAACACAGAGAAAAGAATTCTGGCCTTATCAGTAAACAGAGTTACACTTCATAGATAGCACATTACCATCTCTGGCCATTGAAGGTCAAGCACAGCTACAATGTCACAACATATTGCGACATAATTTTGTACTAACATATTATTCATCATGGGCCAAAATTATGTGTGGAATTTGTGCTGGAGAGGTACTGATTATATTTATCATTGCTAACCTTCATTTTCTCTACTCGATGGTAAATGAACCTTGTCACACACCACTTGGTGCTTAGCAAATGACCATATGTTACAGTTTAAAACAACATTATGCAGTATAATAATTAAAATTCTTTCATGAGATTAATTAGTCATCAATTATTAGTTCAAAATACAGGAGATTTTCTTTACCCTTAGCTTGTCCTTTAACTCTAGAGCATGTACCATGCCATATTATTTTAAAATAATTGTTGTTTAGTTGTCTAAAAATGTCTAGTAATGGCAACTATCAAACATTACAATCAAAGTACTGCCAGTGCTGACCTCTGAAAAAGGACAAAGTGTCCATCAGGACCAGCTGGTGTAAATTGACCACACAAAAGCAATGAGCATTACTTAAAGCATTCCTGGCTTATCATAAAAAGCTAAGTGACTAAATTAAAATCACAAACACATTTACAATATGACGTGATGTCGATTAACTCTGAAACTGGTCGGTGTATCCCATTTACTCTGCATTGTACACTGTACAATCATTAAGTGTTTAGGGATTGTGGTAGCCTAGTGGTAAATGTACTGACCTCTGGACCAGATCCCACCTCTGCCACGCTGCCACAGTTGGGCCCTTGAGGAAGGCCCTTAACCCAAAATTGCCTGGATTGTATGATTGTATAAGTTGTAAGTCGCTCTGGATAAGTGCGTCTGCTAAATGCTGTAAATGTAAATATGTTTAATTTCATATGACACATTTGGAAAGTCCTAAGAACCTTTCACTTTGTTCACGTTTTGTTAGGTTGAGGCCTTGTGCTAAAATATTTTTTTTTATCAGGTTTACCCTCATGGATCTGCTCTCAATAACCCATAAAGAGAAAATGAAAACAGAAATGTAGAAAATGTAGCAAATTTATTAAAAATGAAAAACTACATTTCGAGCCATGAGAAGGAAATAATTGCATTTAGTGCTCAAACACAGGACTGTGTCTTTTTTTGTAACCATTTCCAGTGCCCCCTGTGCCTCTATGCAATCCTGTCCTTGAGCTCTACAGGCAGCTCTTGATGGCTTGGTGTTTGCTCTATGTATTGTTCGTTATGAGACCTTACACAGACAGGTGTTTGTCTAAATTCTGTCCAGTCATCTGAATGTACCACAAGTGGACTCAATCAGGGTGTAGAAACATCTAAAAGATGATCAAGAGAAATGGGAGCCACCAGAGCTAAATTTCACCCCAACTGGGCCTTGTAACTTAGGGGGCCCCCACCGAGGTGGATCCCAATAACTCTGTCCTTTATGCTTCAGACCCATGGTCTTCCTAATTTCCAGTACCATTGGTGCTTGGTTCAGGCCCCTATCCTTGCACTGGACTGCAGATATACAGTACGGCCTTTTTGCGAGATGAAGTTTTTCCTTGTGTTACTGTTTTTCCACACCTGCACTTTTTCCTTGCAAAACAAAAATATAAAAGTGTACAGACTATTCAGTTCAGCATGACCTTGTGTCACCTAAGTTTACTATCCACTATAACAACTTTTCCAAAGCTTTGCTGCCTAGCTAAGGCATCAAAGGCTGCCTAGGGCATCTCATAAGTAATCAATGGTTTCATTAAAACTTTTACTGTAACTGTAATGTGATAAGTAAAACATATTAGCTAGTGGTTACCATGTTTTGTTGGAAACTAATCTTTAAATGCTAATACCTATCCAGGAAGAATGTCCAGTTAGATGTCATAGTAAAATTGGAAATTGCTTGACTGTTTTAATGTGAACTTTCACACTTTTCACCATAAAGTTCACAGTTCTAGTATAAATATTTGATGGTAATTTGGCCACTTCACGGTTCTGTATATCTCACAGTACATTTTTTCCGGGGTGACTAACAGTGTTAGGAAAGCAGGAACAAGTGTCACTTATTTGTGTGCTTTACACAATTGGATTTGTTGTTTTAGCAATTTTATAATCAACCTATGTGGCATATTGTTGATGATTGGACCCAATAATTTCATATTTGGATTTGTCATTTTATAACACTCTTTTCCAGTGAGCTTTCTTGGCCGCTCCCCTTCCAAAAAACATTAATGATCAAGCTTCGTCCTATTGTATAAGGGTTAACTTGTTATCCCAACCAAGCAGCAGTTGAACCTGTCAAGTGAGTTAGCGAGTATGGCTAAAATAACAGAGGTCACTAATTAGAGCGGGTGTCCACATACTTTTGGCCATATAGTGTAGCCAGAGTGAGGGTGGCCTAAAGGTATGCATGGGTGCAAAGTACAGGGTGGAAGGGTGGAGGTAAAGGTTTTATCCATCCTTGTCATTAAGATGAGGTAAAAACACAGGACACAGTCGAAGCACTCACTCAAAGGTCACCCAGGATAACCTTCCAGTCTCTTGATGTTATCACCATGATGCAATGCACAAAGAAGTTCAGGTCAGGACTGTTTTCCTGTAAAACTCTGACATTTGCATTTTGATGAACAGCAGATTCGTTTAAACTGGTTTTTAATGCTTGTACATTACCGGGGCATCGCTGTGCGTTTTCCTGCTCACACTGCGCGCCTAATGCACGCTGTCTAGCCAATTAAACAACGCCACAGCCGTGCACTTCATTAACATGCAAATGGCGTCTTATGAAGAGATTAGTTAATTGCAACTCATTTGCATAATTAATGAACACTCAAATGAATAATGCTTTGGCAGATTTGCACCGCGCCAGTACCAGATAAATTATAAACGACAAGCCGAGACAACTGTGAGCGAGCCCTCTGCGATGGGACGAAATAATAAAGCAGGTGGGAGATGGATGATGGCTGTAGTATCGCTTATTAGTAAAGATGGGAGTATTTATTTATTTATAATTTATTCATTGTTGTTTATGTTGTAGTAGATGAATCTTGTGATGTCTAAACCATGGTTCTCAATTGGCATTTGCATTTTTATTAGCCCATTGCATCACGTTCGGTCATGAATCACAAAGATTCATTCTGCGTGTATATGTTCATGTTTTTCTGAATGTAAGCCATGGATAGTAAACAACAACACATCAATTAATGGTGATTTTTTGGTTTGACCTTATATGAACATTATTAAATAGTACATAAACAATTTAGAGTCACTGTGATTTTTTTGTTTTGACATCTACTATTAGTTAACATACAGAAGAATAGGTGTGAATAGGTGCTGATCCTTTTTCGGCTGCTTCCATTAGGATCACAGTGGATCACAATGTATTAGATTTTGCACACATTTTAGTCTGGACGGCAGAGGTGGTGAGTTTATTATTATTATTATTTTGGTAACTGTACTTTTCTTGTTCATTTATGTGACTTAATACCTTTTTTCTTTTAATTCAAATGCATTTCAAAAGAAAAAAATACTGCATTTTAATAACAGCCTTGCTAATTGAATTTCATATCAGTCTATTTATAAACTATTCATAAACTATGCCCATTGCAAAAGCAATTATGACACATAGTGCATGGGCAAAAATGAAGCAATAGCAAAGGTTTTGCCTCTTGCAGTGTGTGATTGTGCTAGAGTGCAGTCTGGCAACCATTCTTGATGATTTTAAAGGAGCTATAAATTGTATTAATTGGATGTACATATATTAGAGCTCATAAAGATACAAAATACAGAGAATGCCTTAACAATGGGACTGTCAAGTATGCCGAAGCGCTTGTGCAGAAATATGTCGTGTGCACCATTTTAAGAGTCTTTAGCTTCAGTTTAATGCATTCTGACTATACTCACTTTAGACTGTTTTCATCAGGCAGTAATGTTTTTCATATATCCCTGGGACTACAAATCTATTTCTGTGGTTAATATTTAGGAGTAATAAGAGTATATAAAAAACTGCATCACATTTATAAAGGCTGTGTTTTTTTTTTTATTAAGTAGTGTATTCCAATGTTTTATAAAAGTACTGTTCTAAAATGGTGAAGCTTCTCTTTGATTAAACAACAATGCAATGTCAGTGTTTAAATGAGTCGGTGATAACTATTGTTTGGGGTAAACATCATGATTTGCTGAATTATTGATGCTATGATACTTTTACTTAAGTAAAATTATGTTTATTACCCAAATGAGGCTAGGTTTCCTTTCTGAGTCTGGGTCCTCTTAAGGTTTCTTCCTCTTAATCTCAGGGAGTTTTTCCTTTCACTGTCGCCATTTGGCTTTCTCATTAGGGACAATAGAATCTAACTTGTGACAATGTTTATGTAACAATGCAAAGCTGCTTTGTGACAGTGTCTATTGTAAAAAAGCGCTATACAAATAACATTGAATTGAATTGAATTTCGTTTAGGTTTCGCACCTTGTACAATCTATGTCATAAAGAATTAAGGCAGTTGTAAAGGCAAAAAGGGGTCTAACTTGGTACTATCATAGTGCCAATTGAACTATACCGCTCGCAAAAATTCAATATTCCCTCATTTTTGTGAGCAGTATAACTTATACATAAGTTATAAATAACATAAAACTGTGACTGGCCTACACGATTTAAACACATTGTAATAATTCAACCTATACAAAACAAAATCACTTAAACCCTTCACAGTGCTCCACTGCAAGAGCAGATGCATCATCTGAATTATCTCCCTTTATCTGCAAAAGTGATTTTCTTTCTCATATATCAGGCCATAAATTAATGTTACAAGCAATAAAATGTAGGAAAGTAGCCACGTTATCTACAGCTGGTGAGTAAGTTGGTGCTGTAAAATCAGAACCAAGCTGCCAGATACTACAGGAATGTGATGAGCTGAGTGTGTGTTTTGAGTTGAATAGCACTATCTTTTAGTTATCATAGCACTGGTGATATACGGATGCCAGACATATGTTCAGACTGATAAAGGATGAGTGAAGGGAGGTATAGAAGATGACCAAGGAAGTACAGAGATAAAAGCTTTGGATCTGTGTTTAACCTACAGGTTTAATCAGTGTCCTCACCCAGGATGAATTTTGTATTTATCATCCCTGCGGACTTCATCCATTTTCTAACAACATTTTTTTTATTCTCCAAACTACAAAGCAAGTACACAATCCTCCCACATGTTTAACGCAGAGTAATTTCAGCTGCCTGTCTATCAGGAGACATTGAGTACCTGAAGAAGTAGACCCCCAGGCAAAGAATGTCCCAACACCAAAATACTAATCTTTGAGTGGTTTTAGTTGAGAACATTAAATCTGGACTAAAGGAAAAAAAAAAACATGACCCTGCTGGATTATATTCCCAAGCCTTGTTTTGGTATGCAGGAGCATTGTGTTTTTGAAAAATAGCATGCAATGATTCCTCTTTAGAAAAACGCTCTTTAATGGTGGGAATCAAGGCTTATTGCAAATTTTTTCTGTACCTAATTTACTTTTTACAGTGAAGCAGCTCAGCAGTTCAGGCAGCTGGAAATGCTCCCCATACAATGACAAGTCTACTTCAATGCCTAACGGCAGTAAAGATATATAAGATGTCTGTTTTTCTTAGACAGCAAAATACCTCCATCAGACAACATTCTGACTATTGACCATCTCAAAAAATCTTGTTTTCTGAGGTCTTGATTTCTGCTGACAGTTTTCGAAGGATTTATTCCTGCTTTAGTCATCACTGCTTAAAGAAGTTATTATCTTAATAGCTGATAGTGAAATGGGGCTTTGATGTGCCTTTAGGGACTTGTAAATCTTAAAATAACTGCATTTGGCTCTATGAAGACTGGTTACGTGATTTCTACCAGCAACCCTTAAATGCTATTTTCTTTTTATAAGTGATTTTCTTACTTGTTTACTTTGGGACTCGTGTTGCATATTGTACCTCTACCTCTATTTCTACCTGTAGATGAATGTTACTCCTATGTTTAGCTTTCTTTCAGTTTAAGACTAGACAGCTAGCTATATTATGGTTGTCTCTATGAAGTAGTCAAAAGAAACATAGTTTAAGTCACATGGTAGCTTGGACACATTTTTGGTACATGGATATTTAATTTGCACATACACCTACCCTAATCATAATAATTTGCTAATATGGTAGTTGTACTTTTGTTACTTCATTCATAAAATAAAAGTAGGCAAGCTAATGCAAGCTTGCAGTGTGAAACAACACAAACACACACACACATTTTCTCTAACTGTTAAGGTAGAATGTTGCCATGCCTGCATTTTAAGTCATTTATTTCTGTTTCAACCAGTCAATATACAATATTATTATTATTATTTATATTATTATTCAACCAACAATATCTTGTTGTATGCAGCAGAGCTATTGTGCATCATCTAACTGAATCCAATTCAGGGTCAAAGGAAGGTAACTGTAAGGGTACGCGCCACGGCCGCTCCGGCGCGCTGCGACCGTTACGTGGCTTTGTTTTGGTTTTTAGCGTCCCCCACGTGGCGGTTTGTTTTGTTGTCCCCGCGCAGCGCACGTTTTGAT
>JAVSBV010000121.1:8039964-8063030 GCA_033117975.1 Parotocinclus spilosoma
TGGTGGGAGTTTTAGATACTGTGTTAATTGCAGATTGTATATATATATATATATATATATATATATATATATATATATATATATATATATCTATATATATATATATATATATATATATATATATATATATATATATATATATAAATCCATATATTCATAAATTCAATCCATAGTATGACTATGTGACTATGAAAATACACAGCCATTTCAGTCAATGTATTCTTTCATAGATTGTTATGTGGTCAGTGACTTTAATATTATATACAAAAGCTGTAACTTCAGTTGGAATGTGCCAGTGCACTGTCCACTTTTCATACTTCAGTCTGTATGCGATAGTAAATCTGGGATAACTTGTTTATGGATACATTTCCTTCCACAGCACAATTGTGCTACTTAAATGTCTTTGTCTGCTATTCACAATAAGCTTGCAAACGAGGAGATTTGAGATGGAAGGGCTCAGTGCTTATAATTCTGGAAGAATCATCAGAATGTTGTAAGTTATCATGACTCTGCCAAGGCTTCCACTGCCAGGTTCTTAAGCAAGAGCTATACCTTTGTAAGCCACACAGTGGAAATGAAAACACTCTGAGATGCATAAGATAAAGTGCATACCCATTTTTGATCATACTACTTAATAATTATATTTGAACTAGGACATACTACATTCATTGACAAAAACAAATGAAACTTTGTAGGAATAAATAATTACAATATTAGAGTGAGATGACATTTCCATCACACCAACAGTTGGGCCAGTGTGTCACACCACAGCAAAGGCAGGATTGACGCACTCACCACAAGTCCTCCATACTCTAACCCAAAAATCTTTCTAAACAGAACCTGGATCCATCAGATCAAATCACAGAGTCATATCTCAGTAAACAATCTCTCACCAGTGGTATGATACTCAAAATAGCCTCTCATAGCCTTTTTATAGGGCAGTAGAGAAAGCAATTTTACACTGTCTATTGTCAAAACCCTGTGTCTAGTAAACTGCATGCCAAATTTTGTCCATTGTGCCAAAATTTTCCATCTGGGTGCATGTTTTTGTCATTGAGTGTGCATCCATACAGTGATGCTGTAAAAATAACATCAAGCTATTGTACAGTTGTTCACAGTTGAATGTCTCTGTTTTAGCGTTTTTGTCGGAAGTAAGAATGATGTCATTTTTTTGCAACAAGACCTGTTCACACCAATTCGACCTCTGAGGGTTAACACGCATGCTGTCACATTTGAAATGGCCGTTATGCTTCAGGAAAATCTCTACAGCTGTGATATCATGATGTACATGGTACTGCAGCTTTGCTGATGCAGCTTCCTCTCCACGGTCATATTTTGGCCTGGCTCCTTTCCTCTAATCGAGCTTTCAGGGTCTTTCCTGTCATCTTATCATACCGTACTCCCTCTTAGGCACAGCCCTGCTCACGTTTATCCACTAACCCAACAGCCCCGACCCCCACACCCACTAATCTGTACTGCCACACCAAGGACTTCTTCAATTTTGAAAACCTGCCAAGGGTGAAAAAGCCGAGGTAACAGCCATGATTCATCTGCTTATGTCATGCTGATTTGAGGAAATAGGATGTTTCCATATGTGTGTGTACCTACTTCCTCAGATATACACACACACTCTCACGTACACATGCATTTTCTAAAACGAGCTAAGCTTGAGAAACAAAGGCTGTGAACTAAACTTAACTTGTGTATGCGTACAATTACAAGCATCTAAACTGGTCAGGGTCATAAGGGAGGGTTTGAAGTCTGACCAGAATTCATGTTGTGCATACAGAGGTACAATCTAGACAGGACACCAGTCTGACACACAGTTCCTTAAATGTACAACCCAACCTTCACACTGCAAAGCCCTACCCAGGATTAAAACCAAGGCTCTTCCGAACTGTTGTTTTTAGTTGATGGCTCTTACCACTGAGAGCAACAGGAACTTCTACCTCACTAGTGATGGAATAAGCTTTAGTTACCACTTAAGGAACCTTCTTAATCCTGCTTATTCCAGTCGAGATCGCAGTTTGGAATTACAACATTGTTTATGACTCGTGTGGAACAAAAAAATACTTCCATCATGATGAAGTATTTAGGAGCTGGAGATCCTGCTTACAAAATCCAGTTCAGAGGGAATATTTTGTCTTTTTGACCTTGAAAACCTTAAGCCTGTGGTATTCTTGCAGTAAACCACATCTGATTGGAGACACACTTTGTTATCTGCATATATACTGCTTTGTTTGACAATGGCCCCTTACACCCTACATGTGAAAAGTTAGAAAAGTTCTCAACAGTGAAGTTGAGAGGGTTCTTTCTCCAGTCTGGACACCACTAGACAAAATTGAGAATTATAATAGGAAATAAAAATCTGCCTTATATACACCTATTTCACGCCCTGGATAACAGAATTCTAGTACGAGGGAATCCTTGCAACACCTACTGACCAAAAATAAGAATTGCAAAAAACAACATGTCTTTGTTGTTTCAGATTATATTAAAGAAAGAAGAAATGACAATATTGTACAATAAACGTTACGCTTTCATATTGTGTATTACTTAAAATTTTTAAAATATTTGTATGGAAAATAAAACACTATATGCAAAGTATGTAAACTACTATTTAATTGGAGTAATGTCTGGTCAATGCCCATTTTATCATGTTTCACATAACATAATATGGCAATAAAGCTTGGCACTGTTGACACACATATGGTATACAGAGCTAGGAATTTGCCTGTGTGTCTACGTCCTCCTCATGTCTGTGTTAGTTTACTGTAGGTACTCCGGTTTACTTCCACATATTGTGTTAAGATAACTGATTGCTCTAAATGACCCCATTGTTAATGTCTGACAAGGATTATTGTTGTAACCTTGCTTCTGTCTCAAATAGCCAGTGTTTCTGACATGATGTTATAGAAATAATATTTGTAACATGTAGTTCCACCAAGGTGCTCCCAAACTTTTGGATACAACCATATCTCAATTTGTTGTGTTTTGTGCCCTAATATATTTTTTTGGTTTAAATCGTGCTTTTTTCTGTTTTTCCGAGTGGCAGCTGGGCTTGAGTGGAGCATGACTTGCAGCACTGCCTCAGTGCCACTTACTCTTAATGCTCAGCATCTACAACAGCTGTTCCAGCCAGGGGCAAAGTGGGAACCAGAGTAAAGAGACAGGGGCAAATTAGTAACTCATAGAGCAAGAATATGAGAGGGAGATAGAGAGAGAGAGAGAGAGTGTTGGTGAATTGCCTCAAATACTAGAATGTACTATTACCGCTTATATTTCTACCTAAATATTTTTTTTGTGCATCTACACTATAAAGACAAAAGTTTGTTAACACCCAATATTACATACAAAACATGGCTTTTAGTATGGAGTTTGCTCCACCCACAGTTGCTACTACAATTCCCTTTGTTTTCCCCTTTGAAGTGCCCCTTCCACTAGATTTTGGAACAACTTCTGATGTTAAACAATAAACTCTGGCTCACTTTTGTTATTCCTGTGAAACTCCAATGTGTCTAATGTAGTTCAGGTCAAGGTTCTGCACAAGCCAGCCAATCGTAGTCTCAATGATACTTGGCAAACAATTTCTCTATTGGTTTTGTTTAAGGACAGTAAATCATAAGGTGATAAATTGATTTGTTGCAATCAGAAACCTAAAAATATGTCATATTGAGAGTCATTATGGTATACAGGTCTGCTGGAATAGCAGAGCTTAAAAATGAAATGAAGAAAGGTTTCCAGAAACCTTTGTCTATACAGTGTATATATAATCTCTTGAACGGAATTAAAAGAAAATATCTTGTACTTCAGAGTGAGCAACATTTACTTTAAAGTCATTTAGGAGATGCCTTTATTCAGAGTGATTTACAACTGATACATATAAAATATATAACACATATAATAAGTATATGTGATATTTTATAAATATAATATATAATACTAAACTCATTTGTGCTTTCAAATGCATTGTGTTGGACAACAACAAGCCAAAGTTCTCACTGAAACTTAAGGGTTGTTATCTTGTTTTTTTCTTATTTCAGGATACCTACAATCTTATTAACATGGATGCTTTAGTTACACCAGAAGGTCCCATAATTTAATGTGTAATTATTTAACTGTTCCAAAACCTTCTTTTAATTTAAACTTTGTCCTTATTTTAACTGATTTTTCTAATCAAGGTCACAGAGACTTCAGCACCTCTTCCCCAAAATGACAGGTTGCATGTGTAAGCTTGCCCTGGAAGGGAAGCCAGTCTGTCACATGACTGGGTGGGGATCACTTGGCGATCCCTCTGGTGTTGGGCTAATGTTGAAGACTGCAGCTCCACCTCTTTGCATCTTAAAATCACTGTCACTGTTTTACACTCAATTAATTATACACATTATTATATTGTTACATCAATAACAGAATTTCCTTTGTGTTGTGTAAAATATATTGTTTACAATTAACAATTTAGCTTAATTTGAACATGACTTTTACAAGCATGTCTGTCTAGTTGTGCTCATGTTGTATTTCACATTTTTTCCCTTCAAAGAAAAAACACAATCTAATAGATGCTAATAGCTTCACTTATAGTGACACTACTGCCTAACAAATACAGACAGTCATAATGGCTTTGCTTTGCCAATTTCCAAATTAAATCAAATGAGAGACTTTGATTGGGATCCAGGCCACACCTGGCTCACTCCTTTTTCCTCCTGCTGTCAACCTTTCACATTAAGGTTCAAGTCAAATATCAGACGTCCTGTCGTGTCAAAAATCGCAGTCATTTACACCTGACCTTTAGTCTTATGACCAAACCCTCTTTGTTTATTTCTAACAGTGTATTATAATGTACTATATCCATGCTCTTGCTGTAAACAATAGCTTGAATTGTTGCCCAGATTTCCTTTTCCTGTTTGTAAGGCTTCTCCAGATAGTCAGATATTCTTAATAAACCACTGTGACATTGCATAGAATATAAAATAAGATCTATTTAAACAAATGTAAAGTCTTATGCTAAAATTAGGCACCATAGGTCAAAAAATAGAACTTGACAGAACCTATACAGAGAAGTAAGCTGAATACATTTGTGTACATTTTGCTGCATAATGTTTTAATGCGTTATATTTGGGCACTGTTTCAGAAGATGAGGTATTTTATTGTTTTTAAATGTTTGTTCCCATAGGGTTTTTTAAATTCAGAAAAGCAACTGCACTTGTAATTTGAACATGGGTGCCCAAATGTTACAGTACTGTGTAAAAGTGTAAGCTATGCTACAGCTCACAAAAAATGGAATAAAGATCAATAGAAAAGAGTGTTATATTATTAGTATTATTATTATTAATACTATATTATAGAATGACAAATCCAAGACTGTCATCGACAATGTGTTACATATAGTGATTATACCTCTGCTTAAACAATATCTAAAAACTTTTGCTTCTGAGTTAATTTGTTTACAAATTATTGCATTATATTGCATCCACTGTCCATTGGTTGGTTTCACTGTGTGTCCAAATAATTGTGTCTGCCTATCAGTACCTCTCATTTGTCTATCTTTTTGTCTTGCCATTTATCCCATTGTCTAGCTTTCTCCATGATCTGTATCTTAATCTGGCTGTTTCTCTTTCTATACATTTGCATGGTCTGTCTGCCTGGCCATCCTTCTCTTTGTATGTCTGTCTGTCTGGGGTCTGTCTATCCATATGCTCTTAGGTCTGATTGCATTATCTCTCTCTCTCTCTCTCTCTCTCTCGCTCTCTCTCTCTCTCTCTCTCTCTCTCTCTCTCTCTCCCTCTCTCCCTCTCTCCCTCTATGTCTCTTTACATGTTCTGTCTGTTTATCTGCCTGTCTCTCTGTCTGTTTGTTTACCTTTCTCCATGATCTGTCTGTCGGTCCCTCTGCCCATCCATCTGAATGATCTGTCTGTTTGTCCATCTTTCTATTTGTTTATCTGTCTGTATTATATATGTGCCCATCATTTTGTCCCTTGTTCTGCCTGCATTGAATGTCTTTTTCTCTGTCTTTCATTCTGCAAGAACTGCCTCTATCTTTCTACTTGGTCTGTCTGCCTCATTGTCTACCCATCTGTCTTTATCTATTGATCCCTATCTGCTTTATCAGTCTACCTCTTTGACTATAAATATGTATATCTGTCTGTTTATGCATCTTTGTGGTGTCTCACTGATCTGCCTAACCATTTGACTATCTACCTGTCTATACATCTGCCTGCCGTCTATTCATTCCATCTTTTTGTCTGCTCATCTGTCTTTCTCTTTGTCTGCCTGCCTGTCTAGACAATCCTCAGAAACAAGCAAAATAAGATATAAACTTTTTAATTAAACCTTTTTAAAAGTGTTTCTATTTGTTAGTTTGTCTGTCCATCTATCTCATTATTTGTGTGCATTGTGTGTGTGTGTGTGTGTGTGTGTGTGTGTGTGTATGTGTAGTGATGCATACATATAGCCTGGAGTGCTAAAAGAATGAAGCAGCAGTGGTGTCTGTGTGTATATGCACGCGTGTGTGTGTGTGTGTGTGTGTGTGTGTGTTGCCAAAGCTGACGTACTGCAGCTGTGAACACCACTGATGTTGGAGTATTTCATCATTGTGCTGTGAAGTGTAAAAGCTGAGGTGACGTGACTGCATTTTCCCTGGGTTTTGTGTTTGGGACAAGACCATTCAAACACATCACCCATCCCAACCAGCTGCAGCCTGCTAATCACAATCCCACCACCACCACCACACAACATGCTACACACACATATCATTCACACTCTGTGATCCCATTAGCAATTCTGGAGCATATGCTGATGCGTGCCACTGGAACATCCAGCTATTCTGGGAATTCAGCTGCAGTCAGGTTATGTGATTGGGATGGGAGTGAAACTGTTCACAGCTTTCCATTTCAGCCTGAACATTAGATCTTGTGAAGAACTCACATTGAATTAACAATTCATGTTTTAAGTCATGCAGAGAGTTTCATAGATGCTGATGAAAACTTTATTTACATAATGTTTTTTCTACTGCTGTAGGGTTAAGCAGCCATGATTTCTCTAAAATGTCAAAACTGTAATGGTCAAATGTACAGATGGGTTAACATTTTATTGAGAACTCATGCATTACAATACATTCATCTTAAAGATGAGTTCATTCAGAATCACCTACTTATCAAAAACTGACTGAATTGATTTTGTTAGCTTCTTATACATTCCTGTGTCGTCAATGCCTAGATTTTAAGAAATCGTTTTCTTATATGGTCTATGGTCAAAGAATTTGCCCATTCAAACGTAGCATTCTTTCACTTCAGTGAGACTGCAAAAAACTGTTTTTTTAATTGCCTTAAAACTCGACGGTCATTGAAAAAATCCCACTGAAAATGTGTGGTGCATTATGAAGTGCAAAATACAACAACCAAGACTGTTAAGCCTCTTAAGTTGTACATCAAGAAATAATAAAGAATTCCACCTACAAATCTTCAAAAATTAGTGTCCTCAGTTACCAAATGTTTATTGTGTGTTTTTAAAAGGAAAGATGATGTAACAAAGTGGTGAACATTCCCCCGTCCCAACTCTTTTGGAATGTGTTGCAGGCATCAAATTAAAAATAAGTAAATATTTGCAAAAAACAATTTTTAACTTTTAAATGTTAAGTTTATTTACATTTACATTAAAATATATTGTCTTTGTCTTTTCTTATTCAATTGAATATAGGAAATTAAGTATCAAAAGTATTTGCAAACACTCATATTGTGTTTTTTTATGTTTTACACAATATCTTTAATAACTTCATTGGAATTTGATGTTGTATTTAAACTAAGACAGATCTGTTTGGTGAGTTCATGTATTTGCTTAAAATCAAAATGTATCTAAAATTATAATAACTAATAAATTGGGACATCCACAAACATTATTTTCATACAGTTTCAAAGCGGATGCGGTGGGAGGTGTGTAAAAAAAGCTGTCAGTATATTTTAAATAACACTGCGGATGTTTAACACCTTTACTTCCATCTCTTTTCCTCTTTCTCTTCCTTTCACAGCTTCAACCAACCAGCTGTCCAAATTTTTCCCCCCTTTATATTGTTCACCTCAGATGTGTAGGCAGTATTGCAACTATGGACCTCCTAATAAGGTCAGTCTAGGCGAAATAGGCATCAAACAGTTTTCCCACGGATTATTAATGCATCTGAGACAAAAAGAAAATTGTCCACACCCCATTACTAACAACAACATCCCTACATTATAGTTAAATACCATTCAGACAGTTTTTCATTGAGGTGAAAGGTAAAATAAATACTTAAGTCATAGAAAGATACAAAGTTACCTAGATACTGATTGTTATTTCCCATTTAACACCCCTAAATCTCGATATGTTTATCCATTTTTGTGAAGTTCCTTAATTTAGAGCTATTTTTGTCTGTTATTAGAATAGCCCAGGCTATTACTCTTTGGTAGGAAAGTATCCGCTTGCCAATTTTGTTAGCTGTCTCAGAATAACTCCCTGAGATCTAATAGCATGATGGATTTAATGTTTCAAAAGAAAACACACAACTCCAAAAAGCCTTTCATAGCAGACTGGGTGGCTGATTCTTGTTAATCCAATCATTTTTCAAAGAGACACTCTTTTCCTTTTTAAAACTGCTGACACACATAGGTACAAATAACCTATATATAAACACTTTTTTAAACACACTGGTTTTGATTGAGATGCAATGTAATGATTTACCATATGAGAATTTAAGTGCAGAACAGTTAGGTACATAATGAATGTCTATATTGCTCAAACAGATTTGGTATGTATATGGTATGATATGTACATGTGTAAGACTGTAGAAAGACCTGACAGAAGTCATGAGTGTCAGACGAAGATAAAGAGCAAAATTTTCCACTTTCTATTACAGAACAGAAAGTGTGGACACACACCTCCAGTCGCACCAATACTGCACTGTTCCTGTGAATGTTATCCCACTGTGACTCTCTTGTGTGTTTTTAGATCCAAAGAAAAAAAAAATTGTAGCTCTGCCCCCGTTTTGGAAATTCTCCATGTCCCAGCTGTAGGTCATGATAACGTCTTTGAATTTTGTGTATTTGAAAAAGCAAATGGCATGTCTTTGTCTACTCCACACTGTCTCTATGTTATTAATGAACCTCTTACATTTGAACGGCAGCAATAACACTCACATGGAGACCTGGGGCTAAGCAGTAATACATTTTAACCTTGCATGCACACACAAATACACACACACACACCCAGGTCAGAGCCAGCTGTTCTAAAGCAGAGAGCTGGAAATGAGAACATACGGAATCCAGTGGCGACCTCTGCATCCTTCAAAATACCTTCGAGCCATCGCTGTACCGACAGCTGGAGGTCATTAGCCTGAGGGGCCTGAAGGCAGTTAATTCCACACACACACACACACACACACACAAACACACACACACACACACACACACACACACGTTTACACAGCTGTGCCAAAATGCATAAAGATGAATCCTTACTTTTGTTTGTGACTTGATTTTAAAATGAGTTATTCAATTATTGATCATATGATTATTTTATTCTGTATGTATGCAAAGCTCATTCTAAGAAATTAATTATTATTGAGGTGAGTGCTGTGACTGCTTTCAGAACATCCATCCACAAACAACAGCCTTCAAAATCATTCAGTTACCTTTCAACAGAACTTAAAATGAACTAAAATCCAACTGAACCTACTTAAAACATCACTCAGAAATGAAGCCAAAAAAATAAAGCTTAGTTTATTACTAACAATGCTAAGAAAATTTTGCCTTATAGTAAAGTAAAGCAAATTGAACTTTAGGGAGTTAACTTGACATTTAAAGAAGCTAATAAATGTACTTCTTATATAATGAAGTCAAACATTGCAATACAGATATGAACATTAAACTATCAGCATGTTCGAATGAACCAACAAAAACTAAAATGACTGAAATGCTAACAAAGAGAACACAACTTAAAATGAGGCAAATAAACCAATAAATGAAGTGTGAAACTCTGGTTGCTGATGTGAAAGAAGGTATCAAGCAACAACACTACTATTACACAAATCCAGAAAAGAATCCCTAACAGGTTAAATTAAATTAAGCCAACAGAATTTTATAATGAGCCAACAAAGTAATACAAACTGAAATTTGAAAAAAAAAAACATAGAATCAAGCTAACAAACCTGAATTTAACAAAAATGAATGAAACTGAACTTAAAATGAAGCTAACAAAACTGAACATATAAAAAAGCTAATAAAAGAGAATGACGCTATCAAACCTAAACTTCGAATGAAGCTAAATCTGAACTAAAGCTAGCAAAACATAACTAACAAAAACTGAGCATAGAATAGAGCTAAAATAAACTGAACTCAAAATTAATCTTGCAAAAACCAAAGTTTAGGTGAACTCTGAAGCAAAACTAAACTTAGAATGAAGCTAACAAATAATGAACACAGAATTAAGCTATCAGTTTGAACTCATATTAAACCTAACAGAAACTGAACATAGAATGAACAAATACTAAACAAATTCAAAGATAAGCTAATCAAAACTTTAACATTTAAATGGAAATTAAATGAAATTATGAATGAGGTTTTCAAAATTTAACTTGAATTTAATAAAAATGTAAACCAGAATGAAGCCTAAGAAACCTCAAACTCAACTGGAAGAAAATTTAATTGATAACAAAGATAAAATGACATACCATGATATGGCAATAAAACAGCAAGACTCACTATAAAGTAAACATCACAATTTGTAATTAGAATACCAAAAATAACAAATTAAGCGTACTTATTTAATAATAATATTAAATAATTTTTGCTCCTCATTTAAGAACACTTTGTTCAAATCCTAAATACAGCAAACTTTTAAGTTTAAAGTACTTTTGCGAATATACGTGTGTCCAAAACATATAAAGATTTTAATCTTTAGGAATGGGACCGAAACATTAGGCCATTTAAGTCAACACACTGCATCTGATGATCAGAATTCTGGTACAGTACACAGAAAAAGAGACCTACACAGGTCATACGATCTGTGTGACTCAATAAAGTCCTTTTCATTTCTAATTCCCTCTTTGTCCATGAGCTGAGTGTGTACACCACCACAATGCTTGTGGAATTGGATAACTCATTTCAAAACCTTTTTTGTGATACCTTGTTTTATCTTTTGTGGTATCTTGACATTGTTTAAAGTGCTGCCCCAAGCATCACACTGGCACATAGTGTTGTGAGGATAGAAAGTTTTGGTTACATTGTATATATAATTTAGAGGTGTGTTTAGGTAAGTTGCTGCTGCATCCACTCAAATCAGCTTCTCTAATTCTACACTGAAACTAAGCATGCTCAGTACATTGATGTTTCTTAATGATACACAATTATAGTTATACATGCGAGTTTAGTTATGAGTTATACTTGCACTTGCAGGTTTTTGAGTATATATTTAAATATTTGAGTAAGAGATTTTTTTTCCTGATGGGACACGATTTATTAAAGGACTTAAAAACTAAATAATTATTCAATTCGCGAATATAATGTTTATTATGTAAACCGTAAGAATATCGAAGAGACAAAATGCACAACATAAAAAACGTATAGTTTGTGCTGAATATTAAACACATGGGTGTGTTTGGGCGATAGGTTAGTCTACATAAAGTCTACATTTCTAACTTTGTAACCATACTCTGGACAGGATTGGATTGCTCTCTTCCAGTCCATCCACAGATTTTTCTGCCATATTAAGACCAACTTGGCCATTCAAGAATGCTCACCTTCCTGTTGTTAAGCTAGTATTATTTGTTTTGTGTGTATTTGGGTTGTTTAGCTATAAACTGAGCCACCTATCAATCTTCCGGTGTCTAGAAGAGGACTACAGGTTTTTATCTAAAGTTTTGCCAGCGTCAGTTTTCCTTTCAAATCAATTTCACAGTCTCCGATAAGGAAAAAAACAACAACAAACGAATGTTGCCACCATGCTTCACAGTAGATATGGCGTATTTTTGAATAGTGTGCTTAGTTTGCTTTTTGCTAAATGTAATGTTTGGATCTCATCCAACCATAAAACCTTTGCCCACGTAGTATCAGAGACTTCCAGTTGACTCGTGTGTAAATTTTTCAAAAAAAGCTTCTTCTAAATTCCTCAAGTAACAGCCAGTTGTATTCTGGAGTACTCAAATCTTAAATGAGAGCCAATTAACGAGGTGTATGATCTGAAAGTGATTTGTAATTTAAATTTAATTGGAATGATGATTTTTCTTCTACAGCAATTAAAATTTTCTTTGTGAAGGTTCCACTGGAATTTTGGAATATGACTGTGAGGTTGGGTACTGATGTCGGATGATAATCCCAAGCTTACTGTTGGTATTCCAGTTTTTCTGAAAGGTGTCTGACAGATTTCAGGTCAAAGCTCTGCAAAGTCCCAAGTTTCCCCAGTGAAGAAAGCAAACCATTTCTGCTGACAATTGCTTATAACTGGATAGATAAAGCTTAGTGATTTTGTAAGTTTGTATAACTTTAAATTATTTAAAATCGGCAGACTTTTCAAAAATAATTTCAATACTGGATCTAGATTGTATGTTTTACCTACTTTAATTCCCATGTTCATATTACTGAAGGTTTTCGGCTTGTATAGAACCTAAAAGTAACAACAGAAGATGAAAGTGTGGCTTCAGAGGCTACAAGAGGATCAACAAACAAGGAAAAGACTCTATTGGTTCTGTTGAGATCAATATTATTTCTTTTCACATTTTTAACTAAAATAATCAGAGACTATCTTTGAAACAACATACTGCTGTATTGGCACAAATTTTGACCTGGGTCAGTGGGACAGAACAGTACTAAGTAGTGAACACTACAGGAGAGTGTTGTATATTGTTGCAGGTGCAGAAATACACTGGTATGAAAAGCACTTTCTCACTGACCTCTGACTGAAAAAATGGAGCTGCACATCTGACCTGGTCCTCAAACCACCAAGAAAGGAAAAAAAGCGAATGCAAAAAGCAGTAGGCATGACACCAACGCTATATTATCCTGTCCTGTTCTCTAAACTCATGCACCACTGGGAAATGACAAAACAATGCTAACGGAAAATTGGAAGATTCATACACCATTAATCAAATGCATCAAACATGACACATCAGGCACGTGGCACAGTGCTAGCTGCACGGTAATGACTTACAATAATGTGTTTGTTTAGAGGAGGCTGCAGGTTTATTAATGGCGGTGCAGTTGAGAGAGCGATGAGTAAGCACAAAGAGGAAAGGTTCTGAAGTAAAGCAAGAGCAGAGCAGAGCTGCAGCATGTCAGCAGGGTGTAATTCATCAACCTTGACCATGAGTAGGCGGAATGGAAAAGGGTGGGGTAATGGGTGAGGTAGGAAGAGGGGATTATACATGCGTAGGTGTGTATCGTATGTGAAATGTGTATCATGCTCATATATAACAATTAGACATGGAGATTGCCACACAAGGTTCCAAGCCACATTTAGAACGACAGTGGAGGCTCAGCGGTAAAAATAATCGACTACTATCTGGAACATTCAGGGTTCAAATCACTGCCAAGCATTATTGCTTTGTGCTTGAGTTGTGTGCTTCACATGCAACTATTTGAATATTACTGTTTAATACTGTACCTACTCTAATTCAATTTGCATATCCATGTGTGCCCTCAAGCAAGACCTTCAAATGCTCAACTCATCTGTAAGTTGTTTTATATGAGTTATTTATAAACTATGTAAATTAAACCTTATGAGGAGGTGTGGAGCATTGTTTAAGATTCTAAACCACTAATGGATGTCAAACACAGCCTGATCTACAGCACAAAGTAAATCCTAAAGGTGAGCATTTAACTCACCACACCACTTTGTAATGGATTTGTGCAAAAAAAGAATGAAATGTTGCTTATAAAACCTTCCGCTGATAGTAACTGCTTATTACATGTTCTAGCAAATGCCTCAGGCATTGGATGCCTAGTGTAGACCAGACTGACAGATTGGTGACTGGCACAGCATCATCAATGACTGGCAAAAGCTGGTGTAGTTGCTATATAGGAACAGGAATTCAATAAAAGTGGAGATAATGTGTTTTGGAATTTGCAATGCATTTTATACCCACTTTGTATGTAGTGTTCATGGTTTTGTTCAAAGGCACTGTGTACATTTAGCCGAAATAAACATTTTGTTGTTATTAAACACTGTAAACTATTGCTTAATTGGACTAACATGAGGTTTGGTTTACTAGAAACAATACAAAGTACTTTTGTTAGTGGCTCTGGATAAGAGCATCTGCTAAATAATGTAAATGTAAATTTCACATTTTTTCATAGCACTTAGAACTGGCCTATTTGTCACATGGTCACACCGCAGGAACTGTGGACGATTGTAGATCTTACCACACCATAAATTGGACGTTTTTTACCTCCTACTTCAAGGTAGGGTGTTTCTGAGTGCATAGAAGCCTTGAATGATTGAGGCTTGTAGTGATTATTCCAGATGCAAACACCTAAGATCATCTAAGTTAAAATTCTGAATGCTGGACTTATGTATAAAGACATATTTAATTGAAATGCACTCTTAGAAGCAAAAAATGCATTAATACAAAGTAGTTCTGATGACAGCATTGTTACATTTGTAAGCCAAATTGCTTGACTCTAAATTGAATCAAGTGCTCCTCAGGAGAAATGACTTTGACGCCAGTAATCAGAAGGTTGTGAGATAAAATCTGGATGCAGCCAAACTGTACAAGCAATTGTAAATTAGCAACTCTTCTGCCATTACAGATTATTCTCTGACAATTCCTTCTTCCTACAGGACCATTTGACTACTATCACCCACGCCTGCAGATACTCCTGACTAATGCCACCCACACCTGACCTGCTGCTCCTGAAGAGAGGGTTTGTTCTAGATGAATAGTACCAAAAGTGACTGTGAGGGTGTTGGCAAGGGTAGATGGGAGTATGCATTTGATACCCACTTGGTATGTAGTGTTCATGGCATTGTTCAGAGGTACTGTGTCAATTTAGCCAAAATAAAAAAATCGTTATTAAACACTGTAGACTATTGCTTAATTGGACTAACATGAGGTTTAGTCTACTAGGAACAATACAAAGCACTTTTGTAAGTGCCTCTGGATAAAAGCATCTGCTAAATGATGTAGAAGTAAATTTCACATGTTTTCATAGCACTTAGAATTGCCCCATTTGTCACATGGTCACACCGCAGGAACTGAGGACAATTGTAGATTTTATCACACCATAAATTGGACGTTTTTTACCTCCTACTTCAAGGTAGGGGACTGCGCTAGCCTAGGAAATGTTCCATTAGTTTGTAGTCACTGGTACTTGTTTAGAGAAGATACGGAACATGGGGATTTATGAAAAAGTTCCTGGCCAAATTTAGCAAAGCAGACTAAAACAGCAGCATGTATCTGAGAAAAAAAGCTTTGTATATAATCCCTGAGAGAGCTGACCCTTAGATACAGAACATCTTCTTTTAACCACACGGACGTCATGAATTCATGTTAACCAGAATGATCCGACTATTTAAAGTTGGTTAAGAACAGCTGGGAGTGTGTGGTGTTTACATGGTGGAGAATGAGTTATATAATATGATAGAAACCTACACCCATGGGAACACTTACATTATATAATACTGTATTGCAGTAATTAGTTGCCATTCATTATATTTCCTAATACAAGCATTTATCACTTTGTAATTATTGTTATTTACTCTTGAGGCAATCTGAATAAAGTACCACAGTACTGTGAACATTTTTGTAATTGTGTTAATACAGTCCATTATTTTGCATTTGGAAAGGACACTGATATTATAGTGTGTTGTGTTTAGTGTTGGCAGCACCCTCTGACCATTATTCCAGGGCTAAGTTTTGCTACTTATGCAAAAAAAATAGCAGTTTCTTTCCTGACAAACATACAGCATGTTTTCCCCACCCTGTCTGGGGTTGAAGTCAATGTTCAAAGGTGGGCAAACTGGATCATGCTTTTCAAGAATCACAGTAGTTTATTGTTGGTTTCCAAAATGAAGAGAGCAGTAGGTGTCAGACAGCCAAGAAACTGAAGGAGAGAAGCAATGAAGTGAATGAAATGAAGCAGAACATATTTGAAAATAAGAAATACTAAAAATTGGCAAAAGAACATTTTGGACAAAGAACATGAATTGTGGAAGGGTGCAAAGGGACTGTGAGGCCCAAGGAAATTCCCTGTAAGCCAAGAACTACAAAGCAATGAGTTGAAATTACTCCATAAAACCTAGAAAGAAACCTATGATGGCAAATATAAAATATTAAAAGCTGTCATTTTGCATTTGCAGCATTATTTGATGCACATGAGCATAAATATAACATTTGTAAGAAATTAAATATTTTGACATTGCCTATATTTCCTGACAATGTAATGGTATCGATTTAAAAAGAAGTTGTAAAAAAAAGTGCAAATTTGTTCCAAAAAAAGAACATTACTTCATTTCATACATTCAGACATATTATTAGTCCTTACAAGCTTCTGAACACTAGTGTGTTTGTTCATGTGAACAACTGCTTAAGGTAAAATAGTACGGTGTAACATATCCAACTAATCATCAGCGCATTCCAAATACTGTATGTACAACTTCATATTTCTATATACGCAGATACACTGCCAGAAGCAGAGACCATGTCAAAATGAGCATAAACATTTCGAGTCCCTGTGTGAGTCACTGCAGACGCCCCATGTCCCATTGCAGGATCACATTTTTTTCCACCAATGAATCAGTTGAAATATTTTAAACACTGCCATTTAGCTCAACTTTTTGCCTCATGTAGGTACGGAACACAAAGCTTCTTGCTGACCAGATCTCAGACAAACTCAGCCTTGTGAGTGCCAATGTATCATAAAACCCACGAAATATGAGTTTCCTGAATGGTAGACGGGTGTGCAGACGTTTATGTAATGCCCCCAATGGGAAGTGGGATGTGTTTATGCTGCCTTTTCCCCCACTAGATAAACTTTCTCACCATATTTCAGTATGTTTTTCCATTAGTGACACACAGACCTTTTATAAGATGCTGTCTGACTAATTTCAGTGCCACATGAGAGTAGATATAAAAAAAATAGCCTATTAAAACACTATGTTAAAACAACTATTGTATTGTCTAGTCAATATCCACTTCTGTCAATATAAAGTTTCACTGAACATAATGTGGTGAACATAAGTGGAATGATCACACCTGAGCACTCATATTAGCCGGGTCTGTTAAGTGTGGTATTTTGACTACAAAGTCTGGGAAATGACTTATGAAGGCTTATATGGGTTCAGCTCAGTTAAGGCATGTCTTATCAGATACACCATAGACACCTTCTCTTGTCTTGTCTTCTCTTCTCTTTTTCTAGCATTTTTATTGCAAGATAATTAATCCTATAGTTTCTGATGTGGAACTGGGAAATATAATGCATAAGGAGATGTAGATTCTTTTCCCAGGGTTTGGGTGCATGATGTTTTACTACAGTCGTGACCACAGTGGGTCAGTGGGACACTGTGACCCAGTGACCCCCATCATTTTCTGTTCTGTTGGACTCAGTATGCATGAAATGACCTTGACTGATTTATATACTCCTTTGTAAAATGGGAGGCTCAGATGGGTTTCTCCTGGAGATCATAAAAAAAGACAGGAGTATGTAATCAAACAGATTTCCACACCATAGTGTGTGTTATTTGTCAGCGCCACTGCTATGCCCTCTTCTTTGATTTATTTTCAAAATCGTTGTCATTATTTTGGTACTGGAGCCAACGTATGTGTCATATAAAAAGTCACCTGGAAAGTTTAGATAAAGCTTTCAAGTTAGCACGAAAGCTAAATATTTTTTTGTATTATTAGTCACTTCCAAAGAACTTCCAAAAACCAAACATGGTTGAGATCTTGTATAAGATGCAGTGAACATCTTTTCACCATATGCGTGTGTTAAAATTGAGACGTTACAGACCTGAGACACCAAGACGACTGTTAATCACTAGACAGTGCTCAGGGTCTGTTGGTTTCTCATAAATATTTTTTTTTCCACAGCTCTGGCCATTGCATGTAACACACAATGGGTCAAACAGTATACAGTTAAGATTAACCATTATTTTATAAACTGTGGCACATTATTATGGGGAGTTTGACAACTTTTGGAATACATCCATTACTTAATTCTCCAGGTAATGCAAAAAGTAATTTGTGGTAAAAAGTAAAAAGAAGGCATACCAGTGTCATGAATGGAGCCAGCAATAGTTAAAATAACAACATGGGCAAGGGATTACTTTGTCAAACCTTTATCAAGCACTTCAATGCAGAGTTACATTAACAAATGGCACTTAAAACTTGGCTTCTTTATGCTGAGAGGCATCTAGAATGAACCATAACACAGTGGAAATTCGTATCATGGTCAGATGATTTAGCATTCCAGGTATTTTTTAAAAAAGAAATGGATACTGTGTGCCTCAGACCAAAAACATAAAGGACTATCCAGACTGTTATCAGCAACAAGTTCCAAAGCCAGGCACTGTCATGATAGGGGTGTGTCAGTGTTTTTGGCAAAAGTCATTTACACTTCTGTCATGGCAGAAAAGTACACAAAGCAACCTGTACTGCTTTCACTATTCTTTTCCAGGGACATCCATGTATTTATAGACAGGATAATGCAAAACAAGGCAAATCAAAAATGGTTAAAACAGAAAAATGCAAATTTTAAGCATTTCAAGAATTTTCTCTAGCAATTGTCGGCAAACTGGAGATCCTCTTCCAAATATTGCTCCCCAAAGACTTACAATATAATATCAATACAGTGTTCCCTCGTTTATCGTGGGAGTTACGTTCCAGGACCACCCACGATCAATGAAAATTCGCTAAGTAGTGCCGCTACATTTATTGAAGTATTTATACACTATTTTAGCCGTAGAACTTGCAGAACGCTTGGGTGGCATCGTAGGGATTGAATGAATTCAGTCTATAATGAAACTTTCACAAACAGCGAACACAAAACCGCAGATAAAAACTTTCGGCAAGTAGCGACTCAGGCGGCCGATGCTCTAGTGTTACTTCTCGTTTTTGGTGAGTATTCATCCGCTGTAATTTACTGTAAATCGTAATATTTTATGATTTATAACATTCCTTTATTGTTAGAATTAATATTGTAAATATATTTTTAATAAATTTGGTGATTTTTTTTTAATGTAAAAGTTCAGCAAAATCCAGAGAAACAGCGAAAATCCGCAATATATTTTTTATATTAATATTTTTTGAAAACCCACGAGTCTGTGTTTTGATTTTACGTTTAAATGTGTTGCAGAAGTGAAATGTTGAAATGGATGTTTACAGTGAAACAACAGTCAAATGTAAATGTTTTAAATTGTAATTGTCCTTTTTTATACAGTCCCCACCTTTTCTACATTGGGGTTGTATTTGGGTTTACCTAAATACCATTACTGTATGTATTTCAAATGTAGGAAGCCACTTGGGATGCCAATGTCTTGTGTAAGTCAGTGTGTTCTGTCCAACTGAAGCACATTTTCCAGCCACTATTGATATGTTAAAGTGGCGAGGAATCTGCAGAACGCGTGTGTGAGATATGACATGTTCTCATTCTCTGTCTTGTGCATGTGAACTTCACAGCTCAGCCTGTTAATAATCACCCTCAGTGGGCTAGACGGCTCACACTTACACTCGTTCTCGCTTACATACACTGAATTTGATCATAATTCTACATACTTAGCCACACACAAACATAGTCTTACTTCAAAGTTACACAAAGCCACTCACACACTCAGTAATGGCACAAATGACAAGGCATCCAGAATTGACGGCCCTGTGAACATGCGCCTTCAGTCACATCTCACCAAAGGGACATGTGAGTGGGAATGTAATCGGTTGACAGCTGCCAGTGAACGCAGAAAAGCATATTGATGGGTGACAGGTGTTGCTGCATGGAAGAATGATAAAACTTGTGCATGTGTGTGGGTGTGTGTAGAAGAGACAGATATGACTACACATTCATGCCAACTTGTCGAACCCCACCTACCCAGTCGGCCCAAAAAGGTGCCAAGGTTTACACCTCATTTTAACTTGTCTACACATTCAGAGCTGCTCCGACACTTTCGTCTCAGACTCGCACGCTCTCAGTGCGCAAATTTTCGCGGGAAGGTGTCAAGGTTCCCGCCGACGCTCAGCACACTCCGGCATTAAACGTGGGCGTGACAATCAGGACGAGATCCAGTCGGAGGTGGTAATTAATGTACCAGTGCACTTATTTGTGCCATATTATGCAGAGTTTTTAGATGACTCGTTTGGCTCGAGCGAGGGAAAGAACAGCGCACGCCGATGGTGTAAATGGATTCCAATCTTTAGGTAATTACAGAAAGAAGGGAACTGATGAGCTACGTAGGGAGATGATGTTGGGAAATAGTCGGGAAGTAAAAACACTACTCCATGGTGGAAAAGATTGATGATCTTATGGCTTTTAATCTCTATGTACTGTGGATTTGAGCTATTTGCACTCTATAAACCCTAGTGCACCTACATATAAGCTGGCAGAGGCATTTCTTTCCATGACTTAAAACCAAATGTTCACACAAGTCCTAACTCAATTAAGTGAGAAAAAAAAATTAAATGCAAATTTATTTATGGAATAAAATCGTGCATCGTTACATATATCTGAGGTGGGAAAATTCTGCAAATTAATAGCATTTAAAGATGAAAATAGAGAGGTGTTTTCATAATCAGGCTGTTTTGTTGCCTCTAGGCCAAGACAGATTGGCCTCATTTATGGAACAATGAATTCTGAATTACACCAGAAAATATTTTATATTTTGTCTTGTCCATATTATTCATTTGTTTATAAAAATCCATTTCTGCATTTCATGCCTTTTATGCATTAATACTACCATCACAGAAGTGCATGACCTTTGCCATATGCACTCATGCAGCTCCATACCATGACTTTTAAACGTATTGCTGATAACAGTCTTGATGGTTCTTTTTTGTCTTTGGCCCAGAGCACATGCCCTCTATTTCTTTTCAAAAACAAAAAAAGACCTGGAAAACTGATTCATCTGACTACAATTCACTGTGTGATGCTCCATTTTGGATTTATACAGGCTCAGAAAAGTTGATGCCATTTATGGACATGATTTACACAAGGATTATTTTAGCACAATAAAGTTTTAAGAGGCATTTGTGAATGTAACTATATTATAATGCACAAAAAAGATTTGCCAAAGTAATCCTTTGCTCATGAGGTTCTACAGCTATTAAACAGCGATTCTTGATGCAGTAGTGTTTAAGGGATCAAAGATCTTGGGTGTTCAGCTTAACCTTGCAGCCTTGGTCTTTATCCAATATAAAATTCCTTGGATTGTTTAATTATATTATTGCTGCACAGGGGCAAATGTGCAAATCCTTTCCGAACTTTTTTGGAATGTGTTGCAAGCCTGAAATTGATGTTTGAAAGAATTGATGTTTATTAAAAAACAAAAGTTGACCAGACGAAACATGAAATAATGACATAAAATAAATATTTCTGTGTTTTTATGGGAATTTTTCATATTGTTCAAAATTGTTCTGATTTGGGGTTGTACTTTTGCCACTTTAAAAAATCTGACCTGAAATATGTTTTAGGTCATACAGTATTTGTGCAGAAACTTTCTACAGGCTTCATGAATTTTCAAGCTCCGTTATGGGTTTATAGACTCCTATTTTCTGTAAACAATGTTGCAAGTTTTAGAATTATCTAAGAATGTATCACATTTCCATGTTTTTTACACAAGTCCAACGTCCAAAAGCAGGTTATTTAAGATTTTGCCAGTGACTGTTTTAGAACTCAGTTCTCCACTCCATATACAATTATTCTTCAAAAGTTAAGGACAAGTCTATCCTGTACACTACTTGTATAGCTGGAGTTACTAAAGTCTCAGGATGAATATGATGAACTGACTACATATCACAGTATTTAGTAGTTAAAGGTTAAGGGTGTTGTTCAAAGTATCAGTGTTGTTCAGTGTCCGCTTGAGCTAAGATTTAAACTCCTGTACATTCTGATTAACAGTACAGAGCCTTTAACCATAGAGCTCCTGGTGTCCTTTTACACTTAATTCTTTGCCTTAGGTCTCGCAAAGCCAGCTGGGTTACTTCCAATCACCCTACATAACGTATTAAAGCCTCTAAATCCCATGGAATGCATTATATATCCAATAGAGATCCTTTCTTGGTACAGGCAATGAGGGCCTCTTCCACCCCTCTTCACTTGTGTAGTCCAACGAAGAACCATATGGCATGCAGCTTGTCATTATTTATATATACTGTTTATATATATTTACATATTTTATATAAGGCATAACATGTCGTCCACTTTTACCTATGGAATGCACAATTACATCCTTTTCACCAAGTGCTGGTGCTTGTTAAAAAGCATCACAAATATGCACCAGCTGAAATGCCATGCATTATTAAATCAGACTTGCACATACAGTTGCACATCCTTACTTACTGAACTGAGCTCTGAAAAAAAAGCAGTTCAACAAGGGTAGCTTTCCAGAACCAACATTTGATCTCACAAATTTCTGATTACTAGGATAGCGCTTTAACCACGGAGTAACCCCTGTCCTTGAGAAGAGCTTTCACACTGCATAGAGTGCACGTATGCAGATATCAGGAATAACAAGGCATTTGGGACTGACAACATGTGTATTTTATTCTATGATATAGAATAAAATATGTCATATTTGTAGTTGCTTGGGATTTGTTCATTCTTTCTCATTTACCGCACAAGCAAGATAACCACGGTGTTAGGAGACTCACCGCGGCTTCCCGTTCGCCCCGTCGCCGTTCCTGGGTTGCGTTACCGAACGTCCCCTAATATCATTTATATTCCGTTCGTCATTAACACGCATGTTCCGCATCGTGATCGGTTCCTCGTAACGCCATCCGCCATTTCCGCATGTCATTACGGGCAGACGGTGACATCCCGGGGCATTTACGCCGACGGATGGGTAAGGGGGGAACCCCTGAGGTACGGTAGATATTTTAGTGATTTATCGTCAGGGTTTCCCGGG
>JAVSBV010000121.1:8093362-8106824 GCA_033117975.1 Parotocinclus spilosoma
CGTCTTTTTCTCTCTGCTTGCATTGTCTAGATAACTTAAGTTAAATCAGGAATAACGACAGGTCACAAAACTAGTATGATCTCCCCGGGTTTAGATCAAATTTGTGAGTTTGATTGGATAGCTACCCGGCTTTTCCCGCCTCTCCATATATGTCCAAGTAGTTATGATTGCTTGTCCCTGCCTTTCACAAAGCTAATTCAGTCCTGATTGGACGTCACCTATGCCGAACATTTTGGCCTCGTTTTTTGTTCGATGACGAAAGTGTCAATTAATTTTGTCATAGTTTTAAACGTTGTAAGTAGTTTTTGTTTAGTTATCGTTTAGTTTTCGTCATGAAGAAAAGGTTCGTTGATTAACACGAAATTAACACTGATGTGAACTAAACTTTATAAGTCTCTTGTTCAACGAGAGAGGTGAGAATGAGAAGTGGGGCATTTTATTTTGTTCTGGACCAGCACAGGTACGGTACCACAATGCTCACAAAAATTAGGGGGATCTTTCATTTTAAAGTATCCCTTAATTTTTGTCAGCAGTATATTTGGGTGATCACCCAGCTGCTAGTGATTTAGGATTGTTGTCTGCTGATTATTTTAAAATATACATTTACTCTTATTTACACTCCACTTCGCTCCATTTAAAGAAATGTACTTTTAAGAATTCTCAAACGGCTTCCTATTCACTTCATGTGTTCGCTTTCTCTGACTGACCATCATAACCTTATGACATATTGCATATACCTTAAGTAATACCATAAGTAAAATTATATTCTGTATTACAAGTATGGTACTTGTATTACTGCATCAGAATGGTAATACTGTCAATTTGAAATGTGTTTTGGTGGATGATGTACATATTTTTTGTGCACAGGAGTGGTTTGCTGTGTATGTGGAGCTGAACCAGCAGATGGCAGCACTGTTGAGTGCAGGTGATGAAGAGGACTTGATGGAGCTGAAGGGTTTGCAGCAGCAGCTGAGTGATGTGTGCTACAGGCAGGCCAGCCAGCTGGAGTTCAGACAGAACGTGCTGCACTCAGCCCATGAATTCCACAGCACCGCTCAGGATGTAAGTCCCAATACTCGATACCTTCTACACCAAAACCAGTTGTGCGTTAATTAGCTTTGGTCATGAAACTGTTAAACTGCTTTTATGTGAAACTGAGCAGGCATGCCAGCATCCAGAGTGACTTACAATTCATACAGTCTTACAATCCAATCAATTGTGGGCCTTGCTCAGAGGGATTGGAACCCTGGACCTTCTGGTCCATAGTCCAATACCTTAACCACTAGGCCACCACAGTCCCCTTCACATGTGGAGTAGTCTGTCCTATCTTATACTTTTTTCATAGTGACTGACATACCCAATAATGTCAGCTTACACGTTGTTCAAACAACAATTAAGATATTATCGTAGACGACACATATCCAACCTCCGGAGCCCATGGTCGCTCTAGCAGGGAGATTTTTCCTCGTACTGCCCTTTCCTTCCTTGGACAGGTTAATTGTGTCTGTGCAAAAGAAGACTCAAACAAGGAGTGGAATTATTAAACAACCAGCAGCTTTGGAAAACTGTCATGGAGATGTATTTCATGATTACGTGCACACAACGCAACATAGAAGTCTCAGAACAATATGATGTAGACCAGGGGTTCTCAACCTTTTACACTTTAATATTTGTTCTTGTTAATATACCAAAAACATAACACAAAGAAAATAACATTTTTTTCTGTTAAACCATGATATTAAAAAAAAGATTCATAAAAAAAAAAAGAGTACAGTTATTTTATTAGCTCTAGATCTCACAAGAACAGCCTGAATGCATGTTGAGAATGTCTTGAGCAGCAGTGTTATTCTCCATTTGTGGTAGATATAAACACAACATACACTGAGTGGCCACTTTATTAGAGACAACTGCCATTTTGTGATCGCAGCTTTCCTGTGTAGAAATTAGACGATTAGGTGAGCAAGTGTTTGAGCTAGACGAGCCAGGGCCAGTATTTCAAAAGAAGATTGCATTCATCACATATTATTGTGCCAAGAATGTCTTTGCGAACTAAAGTGGAACTTTCACACGTAAAATATAACCACCAGTATCCTGCTTTAAAGAAACAAAATAATTAGGCATGCAAGTACAGTCATTACATGAATCTTATTTTCATTGATTTCTCAGCTCTCCCAGCAGCTGGATGGCCTGCTTGGCATGCTCTGTGCAGATGTCGCCCCTGCTGATGGTGCTGCCATTCAGCAAACGCTGAAACACCTGGAGGAGAAACTGAAGAGTGTTGGTGAGTCATTCATTCATTCATTCATCCTTTTCTTTTAGATGTTAAATCATACGCAGTCAGAACATATCAACTAGGGTACGTAGCGTTTTAAAGCAG
This sequence comes from Parotocinclus spilosoma, assembly GCA_033117975.1. Taxonomy (NCBI): domain Eukaryota; kingdom Metazoa; phylum Chordata; class Actinopteri; order Siluriformes; family Loricariidae; genus Parotocinclus; species Parotocinclus spilosoma. Next base: position 8,095,740 of record JAVSBV010000121.1, read on the forward strand.
CGCTTGTGTAATTTGAGACCTCAGGAAAACTGCTGTTTTGTTTCTTAAGTTTGCCAAGGTTTTTTTTTAAATATTTTAAGGCAATACCTCAGTTCTTGGCTTTCAATCGATCAGCCAGTGGCTAGAGTCGGATGTTTTTCAGTGTGATCTTCCTTGACCGTAAATCGGCCAGTCTGTTTCATTTAACCACTTCTGTGCTGGTTGAATGTAGCCTGTATTTGTGACTCCAACAGCAGTACAAACACAGACACACACATGAACAGCACAGTGTTTTGACTAAAGTAAGATCTTACACTTAATGTTTACATCCAGCTCGATTGTTGTCTATTTCATGTGTCTTTTTAGTAGTTAAAAGCTGTGTTTTTTTTTTAAGTGTGTATGATTTTTGCCCTGGATTTAGTGCAAATGTGTTTTTCTAATGCATTACAGTGGTGATGTATACCTTACCGTCTTGGTGTGTGTAAGTGCAATCTGGGGTTAGTTGCAGTTGAGCATTGTTGGTTGTACTTGTACCCTCACACTAACTGGTAAAAGGCCATTATCAGGGCTGTAATAAAGAACACTTGGAGAAAAATTGCATTGATTGATATTTGTGTGGCTGATGCCACAAAGCTGAAGTCAGTGGGAGAATAGAGCCAACAGCCCCTGCTTTATTTGTTTAGAAATTGGTTTTGTATGCTGTTTTTTTCTGTCTAAGAATTATTATAAAGCTTAGATCTGAATCGGCTGGTCATATTAGAAAATATCAGGAATCGGTGCATTTCTACATTCAACCCTTAGCATTCCTAGAATTGCTCTGAATGAGGAAATATTTTGGTTATAGCTAAGTAACTATTGTATGTATTAATTGCGTGAAAGGTTGCCTGAACAGTCATTTTTGTGCAATATAATTATTTTAAGAACAGTATAATAATCATTGAATATACTTGGCCAAAATGCACTGCTAGAGTCTCACCAGTGATGTTAAGTCAAATTGCCACTGCACCACCCAAGCACAACTTTTAAAGTTGTGTATCCCAAGGGTTTGTCTGGTCTGTGGTGGCTCCAGAAGGTCCAAGGTTCAAATCCCACATCAAACGAGCTGCCACTGTTGGACAAGCCCCCACTGTTCCAGACCACTGTTTTTAATATACAATTGCTAGAATTATATCAGTTGTAAATCAGTGTCTGCTGACTAATTAAATGTGAACGATTACTTACAAAAGAAACACAGCTCAAAACGTGCTTTCTGCAAATATCTCATGCTGAAATATTTAATCTTTTTCCGTACGACGGTCTGTTTTTCAGAGGGAGCGCTACAGGGTCTCAGAGAGAAGGGCCAGGTGCTGCTCGACCACATTTCCAACCAGTCTTCCTGGTTCTATGGGAAGGACATGCAAATCGAGAACAAGGAAAATGTCGATCACATCCACAGTGTCATGGAGGACATGCAGCTACGCAAACAGAGGTTTGGATCCCTTCCTTTTCTATAGTTACAGTTAACAGTTATTATAGTTTGGCCCAAAGTAAATTTAGGACATTTTTATTAGGGGTGAAAGGATGCACAAATTTCACAATACGATACGTATTGCTCTTTTTGCTCCACATTTTCGATACAACATGCAGAAAGAAAATGATTTTAATTCTTTTTTTTTTTTTTTGATGTAGAGGTCACAGAGGCATATACAAACTCAATTTTTGGAAAATATGACTGGTACCAAAGGTTTTCATAGAATTTTTTTTTTTTACAAAAGAACCATACAAGTCTTAGTATGATAACCTGAGTAATGATAACTGAATTTGCTTCAGCCAGTTTATTTACAATTTGAGCCTGTGTTTCCTTATAAAATGCCACTATTGCTTTCTGGGTGAAATAAGTGCGAGATGGAATTTTATAACGAGGCTCAATTACCCCCAGTAAATAGCGGAATCCAGGATCGTCTACTGCAGAATAGGGCTGCAAATCAGAATCTATAAACTTCCCTACGCTGCGAGTAATTTGCTTTTCCCGTTCAGTCTTGGCCCTGAGCGGCTGCTTAAATGCTGTGACTCATGTTTTCTCTTTGCTCCGGTGTTACGGCTAATTCTGTTCCCCCACTACGACAGGCTAAAGGTTAGCATTAACAAGTATATTTGATTGACATTTGAACAAAAACAAAGTCAGTACACATTGCCTTGTGTACTTTTAAAAACCATAATAACGTTTAATGTACTCAGCGCACATTGCTCCTATGAATGCTGTGCCAGCTGAACAACGTCATGATTTTGCGCATGCACGCTAGTGGAGGAACAAGGGGAACTGAATTGGCGGTAACAACTACACAGAAAATAATTTGTTAAAAATCTTAATGTATTCGATTCACAGGTCGTATCGTATCGAAAAAAATTATATTGCTATGTGTATCATGACACCCCTAATTTTTATCCTCACCTTAAAATGTAGCCAGTCACCCAAAACTTAAGTTTGTTGCAAGCAGGCGCTGTTGAACATCCACATGACTGGACGTTGGCCACAATGGCCTGGGCATTAACTTAGTGTCGCATAGTAGTTTAGATCCTTTTCACATAGCGTTTTCTTTTGAGCAATAACATTAATTCAAGAGAAATATTAAAACATTTAGTACGGTTCCATTCGGTATAATACAGTTATACTTATCTTTGTACTTTTTATCAAGCTTTAATTGCATACCAGAAAACCAATACCAATACTCTTTTCTGTTAGCAGTGGTTTGCATTATAGTGCTCACAAAAATTAGGGGATATATCATTTGGGCTCCTGTTTTTTTTGTAAGCAGTATAGTTTTCTGTCGTTCTGACTTGAGTACAATAACATAAATTATTATTTCCTGATAGAATTTCTCAAGCCTTGGCCATTTAAGTGAACGGGCATTATTCAGATAGTTGTTTTTTTTTGTTTGTTTTTTTTTATCATATCTGTACAGCACTAACATCTGATTCACTCAGTCTGGCATTCACATGTGAAGTTTGTATGTTCTCTCTGTGTCTGCATGCGTTTTCTCTGGGTACTTTGGTTTCTGCACACTCTAGGGAAATGTGTTGTGGTCAATTAGTTTCAATTCCACTTGCTCCTGCCATGAATACGCTTTTTAGGCATGCTATTAAACCTAAAGTGATAAATAAATACAATTACTCTATTTGGTTAAAGTGCATGATTTTGTTTATTTTTTTTTTGGCCTCCATTGGTTCTTTAATGGCTATACCAAAAAGGCATAATGACTCATTGTTAAAAGGATTGTTGGACCATTTGTGTCAATAGGTGAATACTGAAAGCTGCTAATGAGCCACACATCTTTTTTAAGATGGTTATTCATGGTGTAGTCTCTTGTAATTGCAGAGTGACCTCACCTTTGCCTTTCTCCTTCAGTATAAATAGCTTCCTTGACTGAACGGCCGTACATAATAACAAAGCAATTACTTGCTGCTCTTACTAAAGCCTGGACATGTAGTTAGTCCTTGTTTCTCAGCATGCAGGATGTTTTATGTTCAATATTTGCACTTAAGTGAAACAGAGGACGTTCTACATCATCATTGGGAGTTACTGATGTAATGTAATATGGGTGTTTAAGGTGCGAGGACATGGTCGATGTACGGAGACTGAAGATGCTGCAGATGGTTCAGCTGTTCAAGTGTGAGGAAGATGCTTCACAGGTGAGTCAGCAGATGCTTTTAACCAGAGCCTGGTGACAAAATCTGTACATTCAGTCATACCTCAGCACTCGGCCACCTCAGAATTTTTCTAATTTGATTCAAGACGAAAAACTTGGCTCAGCATTCAATATTTGTTTGACATGCGGTCAACTTATCTTGTTTTTCTTTATTGCTTTATTTACAGCACAGTATTCTTAGTGCACGGTCCTAAGAATATTAGTGATAACAGCCAGCCAAAAGGAAAACAGTAAGAACTACTGCGCAGTACGATACCCTACTGGATATGTCCGTACAACAGCCTGCTGAGCAGCAATGCGCAGAGTTTGACAATAGACTGAGCGTTTTGCTTTTGCTTATTGTCAATAAATTATATCAGATTTCAAACACCGCATTATAAATAAGGGTTTATAGGTATTAATAATTTTGCCAAAATGTAGGTGAATGTATTAAAGGGCAAGCTTTGATATGCTACAAGATATGCTATATGAAACCTCTTGGTTTATGATGCATTCAACTTTTGATGGATTTGTCAGAATATAAATCCGTTGTAAAACAAGGAGCACCAGTAGACTATAACTCGGTTAATGTATTTAATGCCTCAATGTGGATTTTCTGGTGATAGCTACTCTTTGTAGAGTCGTTAATTCCATTTCCTAGCCAGTCCTTTGATTTAAAACTGATAATAAGGACTGCAGCAGGCTTAAAAGTTTTTATCACGATGGCCAAAGTGGTTAGCATTGTTGCTTCACAGCTTCAGAGGTCCATGGTCCCATCTCAGCCGTACACTCTGCAACAAGTAAGCCTGAGAAAAACTGAAATGTTTCCTTTATTTCATTTTTACAGACCAGCTGTCATGGAAATGGGCAACAATTCTGACATAACGTTAATAACATAACATAATCTCCAGTTTAATCACGTTTGAGTTCTGTCACAGCACAGGGTGTAGCACTGGTACCTCACAGTAGAGGTCTGCACTCCCGCGGGACCCGTCAGAATATTTTGCGGTGCGGGACAGAATTTAATAGTTATTGTTTAATCAATACAGGCGATGCGGGAGCGGGACCACTTACACATTGGTCCCGCTCCCGCAAATTAATAAATAGTGTACAAAATTATAATAATCCTACATAACGAACAGAACGATACAACTAATCAATCAGTAAGAAAGCAATAAACTAATAATAATAATAATAATAATAACAACAACAACAACAACAGTAATTGAATAAATGCATTCAGCACTGAGAATAACTCTTAAAGAAACGTAATTCTAAAACAAACTTCACGAGTGTAGCAGAGGCACTCAGGGAAAGCTGCAAATAAAAAAGGAAGTATCAACATAATAGCCAATACAAGCTACACTAAACCTCAAGGTATTACAGATAAATATCAAAGCGGAGGATGGACCGACACACACACACACACCCCTATGGAACAAATTCAGCATCTGCAGTTCACCTGACGGCATGTGTTTGGACTGTGGTAAGAAATGGGACAGCGCTATCCAGCACGATATTGTTCTTTTAATAAATACATAGGTAATTTTTAAGCACTAAATTTAATTAATTCAATTCATATTACGACTGAAAAGTGATCACATAGAAAAGTGATAACAGTATGACAGTGTATGATGTGTAAAATGCTGCGTCATATATTATGCTAGTTAGGGAAGTAATTTTGTAATTTAAAAAACAGTAAGTTATGTAACCTGATTGGTTTCACAGTGGCCATTTTTCAGTCTACCACAGGCAAACAGTGGTCTTTTCCTTGTATGAATTTTTTCAACTATCATAACTCTCCAAAGATAATTAGATCTATTGGACTTCTTAAGTATTGTAATTCCACGTAATCTGTATACAAGAGTCTGTTACTAACATTGCAAGCTGTGTAGGGCAGTCACTCTGTGCCTCATTGTTGCACTCTACAAGGCATAGAAAATTGTGTAAGATTGCCTTATGCAGTTTGTCCTTTGCAGTTTTGTGTTTTTGGTCAGGCATGCCACTGTCAAATTTGTGCAGGTGACAGAATTATAGTATCAAAAAGTGACACCAAGTTTAAAAAAGTGACATTTAGTCATCAGTATTTTATTTTTCATTGGGACTCTCTTGTTTGACTCGTCAATAGCACAAACGTGCCCTGAATAGGAAACACCTGGTTAAGCAGAGATGCTTGAAAGTGGACTTCCTCCCTGACAAATGTAATGACTGCTTGTCCTTTCCTCTGGTTTTCAGATACAACTCCAACAGATTCTCAATTCACTGTTATGTGTTCCTGTTGTTTTGGGGTGTTGGGGTAGTAGCCTTTTTTGTCTTGGGTGGCTAAAGATTTGAATACTGTGTGAACTTGTAGAAAAAGGCCTTACTTTGACTTTTATACATTTATTTTTTAATAGCAGATTAGTCTGTTTATTCACTATTCACTATATTTCTTTTCGCTTTTGTGCATTACAGTTAAATTAGCTTTTTGCTCTGAATGTTTTTTTGTTGCTCTCTATGAATAAATTGAAGAGTTGAGGACCTTATACCCACTCAACTTTGAACTCACAGTTGTTTTGAGGGTATATCCCCCACCCTGTGTGAGACAAGTGTTGTGCAGCATGGGTCTATTTATGCCTAACTTTAGGTATGGAGATTCAACGTGAAAACAGGTGCCTTCCGATCATGCTTCAAGCAAAATTTTCAGTAATGTGTAGCTAGTTGTTGAACACATTTGTTGAAACATTTTCAGAAAGCTGTGAAATAATTACTCAACTGATCACAAAAGCTATGTATATTAAATGAGCAGACTAGATTAAATGCCTAGATTTTGATATATACTATATATGTATAATATATACAAATGAAGCTAGCTGAAATGTTGTGTAAAACATAAATAAAAACAGAATATGATGATTTGCAAATCCTTATCAGCCTATATTCAATTTAATACACTAAGACAATATATTTAATGTTCAAATGGATAGACTTTATTGTTTTTTTTGGAATATTTTCACTCATTTTGAATTTGATGCTTGCAACACGTTCCAAAAAAGTTGGGAGGGGCAAAAGACTGGGAAAGTTAAGGAATGCTCAAAAAACACTTTTTTGGAACATTCCAGTTGAGTCTCATGATTGGGTATAAAGGGAGGATTCCAAAAAGGCTCAGTCGTTCACAAGCAAGGACGGGGCGAGGTTCACCGCTTTGTGAACATCTGTATGAGCAAATAATCCAACAGTTTAAGAACAACCTTTCTCATTGAGCAATTGCAAGAATGTTAGGGATTTTATCATCTTCAGTCCATAATATCATCAAAAGATTCAGAAGAAGAGAAACCTATACAAGTAAGCGGCAAGTCCGAAAACCAACATTAAATGCCCATGACCTTCGATCCCTCAGGTGGCACTACATTAAAAACCGACATCATTATTTAACGGATATTACCACATGGGCTCAGGAACACCGTTGTCAGAGAACACAGTTCATCGCTCCATCTACAAGTGCAAGTTAAAATTCTACCATGCAAACAAAAGCCATATATCAACAACACCCAAAAACTTGAAACTGTGTGGCGCATTATGAAGTGCAAAATACAACAATGTACATTTACAGTATTTAGCAGACACTCTTATCCAGAGCGACTTACAACTGATATAGTCTTACAATTCAAGCAATGGTGAGTTAAGGGCCTTGCTTAAGGACCCAACTGTGGCAGCTTGGCAGAGGTGGGATTTGAACCCAGGACCATCAGGTTACGGCAGTCCCAGTTACATCACTAATATAGTGCACTATTAGCTTTCTTTACTGTTAAATATGAGCAAGGCAAAAGTGATTAACCACTACTAAACAATTTTGTATTTTTGACAGCTCTAATTTAAATGTCTTTTGTGCTTCAGTAAGAAATGCTGCTTCTGACTCAAATCACTGAACAGCTGTTTAATCATGCTGTGAATAGCGCCCCCTAGCTCCTACAGAGTGCGTGTAATATAACATCACTTTCAGAAACGCATTTTTACTGGATTTCTGAAGCCTGTACATGGCTTTCATAAACGTGTTTTGTTTGGGAATGAAGCTTTAGGAGTATTGGATCATGTGAGCCAGTATTCAGTACAATCACAGAATCCCTGATAGATTTTTCTCAGCTGAAAGGTAGCCTGACCCAGCTCTTCACTTCAAACGTGTCCTTGAAAGCCAGGCCTCTTGTGCCGCTGGTTACCTCTTCTAAATAAATAAAGGTGATGGTGTAATGGTGGCCTTTTTTTTCAAATCAATCTGAGTAAATGTTTTCATTCCATCCAGGTAGCAAGGCTGATGGAGATGGGATTCTCTAGAGTGGACGCCCAGGAAGCACTGAGAGCCTCCAACAATGACATCAACATGGCCACCAACTTCTTGCTCCAGCACTAAGGCTGAGTGTGAGGGGCAGATGGAGGAGCAGAGGGAACTTTGGACATCACACGACGGAGGACGAGGATAGGTGAAGATTTCTCAGGAGCCTGTGATGTCCTCCTCATGCTGCTCTCTGACTGGGTGGAGTGAAGCTGAGGTGGCTGCTGCTTTTTCCCAGATTTCAGCTAAATCGAGCCAAGATGGTTCCAAGGGCTCCATGTTTCATCTCAGGGCTTGTGTTGTCATTCCTCCAAATTCAGCGGCACTGCACAGCGGCAAGCCCAAGTCATGGTGTCTCTAACTTCTGATCTAAAAGCAATGTGATTGATCTTCTGAGGAGTCGCAGATCCGAAAGTCTAGTCTTGGACTAATGGTAAACAAGTTCTTCTCCACTAATTCAACTTTTATTTAATCGTTTCCATCTTTATCTGTGAAAGTGTCAGGGCAAAGCATTAGACAGATAACATTTTAGTTTGGTCTAAACTTCTGTTTAAATTTATGTTTATTTACTTGAATATTAGCCGGTTCCGCTGCCAAATCTAAGAGTTTAAAACATTTTTATGACCAACTAGCTGCAGCAGATAAACTACCTGTATATAACTTGTATAGTACGCTTTGGACAAATTCGGTTTTGTCCAGTTGGAAGAAGAAACTCATCTGTGGCATGGTACAAATAATAGTAGCTTGTGTGATATGCTCGCATAATAGCAAAAACCTTAAAGACAAATGCTGGTTTAGGATAGCGAGAGTACACTGATAAAGAACTGTTTGTACTAATTTCCATAAAAAGGCACCAAGAAGGAGCAAAAAAAATTGGAATGTGTAAATTCTGAGTAAAATATGATGGAATCATGTAATAAACTGCACCATTAGTCCTTTTTTGCACCACCTCTGGCTTTTATAACTGCTTAAATTCTCTGAGGTGTGGACTTAACTAATGACAAACAGTATTCTTTATCAATCCTTCTCTATTGCTGGTCCAGGCAGAGACAGGGTTATGTAGTAAAGGTGCCATATGTGTCTGGATCCTGGAAAACAAAACTGTATTCGCTCCTTATGCCAAACAATCTGCTCTACTGATGGTCTGTCTGAGGCGTCCAGAGGGTGTGCATGCCCTTTTGAAACCACTGACCTCAACGCCTCCTAACAGTTTAATGAGCATAGATCTGACTTATCTTAGTACCCTAGCAAGTGATGTAAGGGGGCCTGTCTTTTAGGCTATGTCCCGGGACATGACTGCCATCTTGAAAGCCGCCATATTGGATCAAGGGCAAGTGGGATCCAGTTTCCAATGGGAAGGTGGTCATGTAGCATATCAGTAGCAAGACCAGAATTGTCTCAGATTTGCAATATCTCTTGTGGCTCACAAGTTATCAACACCGAGATTCACAGGTAACTGAAGATGGATGTATGGATGGACGATTCTGATGTTGGGAATGCAGCTGTCGTATCATAGCAACAGATTTCAACAACCCATAAATATCCACCAATTTCACAGAGCACTGTTACATCCCTCATAGAAACCGGGACTGTGATAGACAAGAAATGTAGTGATCGTCTGAAGAACCGCTACCGACCAAGAAACCTCAACAATGGATTTAACTGCCTTGGGGAAAAGTTCACTACAAAGCACACGACAAGTCCTGTGACTTTTGACTGACCCTGTACAACCCTAAATCAGAACAAAATGGGACATTATGGAAGATTTACATAAAAACCCCAGTGTCTTACATTTACATTGATATTTCATGTGTTTACCAGCTTTCTGTCAGCTTAATTTCATTTGCTAAACATTCCTGCATTTCAGTTCAGCAACACATTACCAAATAAAGTTGGAACGGGGACAAATTATGGCTAGTAATGAGGTTAAAAATAAAGAAATATATAATGATGTGATTGTACTCATGATTTGGTACAAAAGCAGTATTCATGAATGGTTAAGTCTTCAAGGAGCAAATATGGTGGCAGAGGGACTTTAGTTTGTCAACAAATCGTGACAACATTATTGAAACGTTTTCCAGGGACATCCATGCATTTTTGAGACAATGCAAAACTACATGCTGCACACAGTACAAAGTCGTGGCCTATCTACAGTGCTGACCTGTTCCCAAATTGAGCATATGTGGAGAATTTTGAAACGAAAAAAATGCAACAAGATACTGATGCACCTTAACACTGAGACAAAATGGGACAAAATAACACCTGAAACACTTATTTTAATTCCCTTAAACGTTTAAGCACTGAGCCAAAACTGTCACCATAAACTGGCAATTTGGAAGTACAGTACAGGGCATTTTTAATTATGGGATATTTCATTTTGAACTATCCCCTAATTTTTGTGAGCAGCATCTATAAATACCGTAGCTGATTTGTGCTTCAGAAAGGTTCATGAGGGTAGAAAAAGATATAGATTACACCGACGTGCGAGAGTGCGCACGCCAACCAAACCTAATTGTTTTTACGTGTGACTTTTCCAAGATGACTAAAAGGTGTTTTTATAGCACAGAGATAAGAGAAAGTGACGCAGTGATATTATCAGACGAGAAACCTCGTGTCTTTCTCTGTTCTGAGAGTGCAGCTCTGATGCTTATCTTTCTGGCCTAAGTGAGCAACAAACTGTCTATTTAAAGTTTTGGGTGATACCATTTTTAACCTGGATTGGCATTAAAATAAAATGCCTATATTAGCCTAATGATTTGTAATAATAATTGTGAGTAGACCTAATATGAACCCACGATGAAACCACGATAGGGGCACCCGCGGTCTGTGTCACGGCACCACAGAGACAGCCCCTAACTCTGAGATAAGATAACCCAAAGAACCCAAGTACCTTAAGCAATATTATATTTGGTCGTTTAGTTCATGTGAAAAATCCAATACAGTCGAATCGGACCACATCACGACGTGATCATTTTGGTCCTAATAACCGGCTAGTCCGATTAAACGAACATGCCCTAGGTTACAAGACGGGACGTGCTATGTAATATATTAAATCTTTATTAAACCTTTATTGTACGATTTACACATATAGCGAACGTACAAACAAGAACTACTGTTGCTTACCAACTTTGT
>JAVSBV010000121.1:8106924-8119424 GCA_033117975.1 Parotocinclus spilosoma
CTCCTTTGCGGTACCCTGTTCTCCAATCAGAGCCCAGGGCATTCTGGAGTGAAATCCAAATATGTGTCCACCACAACATTGCAATATAAGGACCTTATTCTTTTTGTGAAACATGCTGGTGGTAGTCTGTCATGGTTTGAGCCTGTTTTGCTGCATACGGGTCAGAACTTGCTTGCCTCAGTGATGGGACAATGAATTATGAATTATACCAGCAAATTTTTAAAGACAATGCCAGGACATCTATTCATGGAAAGCAGCGACCCTAAGCACACAAGTTGCTACCAAAAACATTTAAAGAAGACAAATTTATTTATATTTTAATGAGCCTTATTTCAATACTTAGTTTATGGAAGCAGTTCATTTGCTGAAACCATCCAACATCCTGTTTTGCTATTCTTGAGGATGGTTTAGGTCAAATTTACGTGGAAATATACAATTCTAAAAGACAGTTGTGAAAAGGCAATATTTAATTTTAATAAAAGACGCTTTGTCACAAAGGAAACCAAGATTTTAAGTATTTCAGTTGTTTTTTCTCATTTCTAATAAAAAATGTTATAGGACATGTAACAGTATAGGGATGTTGTTGTCACAAAATTCTCCACAGTCTATTGGTCATGGGCCAGTACTGCAGACGGACCAGTCCAGTACCCATGCCCTCTTCTTTCACAGCCTTGCCTTCATCTGTGAAGCATGGAATTTTGCATTGTCTTGTTAAAAAATGCATGGACGTCTTTGGTAAAGATGACATCTTAAAGGCAGCATATGTTGCACTAAAATCTCAATGTACTTTTTTGTAGTGACCTTTAAAGTGACCTTTACCAAGGGCACTGACAGAGACACTGACAGAGACCCTGGTTTTTAAACTAATGAATGTCTGGATTGTCCTTTGGGTCTTCATTCCATAGCGCACAGTGTTTATTTCTTTCAAAGAAAGATCTGAAATACTGACTAGTCTGACCACAGAGCATATCTCCACTGTCGGATGGTTCATCCCAGATGCTTTATAACCCTAAGAAGTTAGTGCCACTTCTGGTCATGAATAACAAGACTTCTTTTTTTGAACAGGAAAGCAGTAAGTGACTTTTGTGAACTCATTTGTGACTCCATATTGTAGTCATAAAGATTTTCCAAATTAATTTCTTGCTCATGTAGCTCTCTCGATTAATGATGAATGGCGGTTCTTGATGCAGTGCTATCTTTGGGATTAGAGATCATGGGTGCTTCTCTTAGGCCCTTGCCCTTCATGCATTGAAATTCTTTCAGATTCCTTGAATTTATTAATTATATTACAATGTACAGGGAAAAATCCCTTCCAATCTTTCTTGATGAACATTGTTTATAAACATTTATATACATTTGTTGACAAACTGAAGATCATCTGCCCACCTTTACTATTCAAAGCATGCCATGGATATTGCTTTTGTACCAAATCATGCTTACAATCAAGTGTTGACATCACCTGTTTAAAATCCCATCATTATTTAGTTTTATTATCATTCCTCATTACTAGCTCCTTAAATTGCCCCGTTGCCAGAGGTGTTATCACACCCCTCTAAATGGCATGTATGTGTCAAGAAACAACTATGCCCTGTCCCAACTGTTTTTTTGGAGTGTTGTATGGTATATATCTCCATGTCTCTAGATTTCAGCCAAAAAATACTCCTTATATGCTCTCTAATTCTAAGTGGCTACTAATAGTATTCATTTTTGTACAAATGTCTGGGTAATTTACACTAAGCAATATGTTTAAAAAAAGTTTTTTTAAAAAGATATGATTTTTTTTATCATATTGCTAAACTGATCATAAAAACATCACCAGTACATGTAAGAGCCTTTACTTTTATTAGGCTATAATCTTGCACGGTCAATAGGAAACACTTCTTCCCCCCGGGTCTTCCCAAGGAGGTGTTAAATGAACGGGAATCAAGATTCTCTATTTGTTGTCGTTATTGTTGGGGGTTGGGAGTTGTAAAAGAAAATGACAAGAAGGAACTGCTGACTGTTTTTGGCCAAATGGCAATTACCTTGCAGTATGTTTAATTAAAGATTGCTGATTTCAAATAGGTCTTTGCCATGGTTTGGTCTGTCCATGCATGTTTTTCTAAAATATTCTGTTGCAATAAAAAGGGTAACAGCCTAAGTACCCAGGCACCATCTGTAATTAATACTGTCCACGCAAACTGTGTTGTACCGAATAAAAAAACATACACACACCTAAAAACATTTGTCACTTTAAATGGCTGAAAAATGTTGTACAATAATATGCTGTATAATTCAAATGTTCTTTTATTGAAGCAGAAAAAAGTAATTATTATCCAGTCCAGTCAGCGGCCTATATATGAAGCAATTGATTAAATGCTGTGGCACTGCCTTGATCATCAAACGCATTAAATTGTGGGGAGCTAAAATATTAGCGTAGGCGACACAAAATTGAGTCAGAGTATGTTTTACACTGTAGATGTAACATCATTTTTTAACCTGTATAGAAAAAGCAAGACTTGTGTGAAGGTTTCTCACTCTGATTTCTTATAATAAATTTTTTCTTTTTCAAGTTTTAACTTAGTTTGTTCTTTATGTGTAAGACATTGTATTGAATGTGTGCCCTTCTTATTTGCTTTGATGAAACGGAATAAAAATTCTGATGTTGAATAATAATTTGATGCATTCTTGTCTCAGAATCTGACGTACATGAGCAGCTATGCGTTAGTCAGAGATTCTTTCTATATTTGTCATTGGCTATCTTTATCCCTCTCTATTCTAGTGTTCTGAGAGTGTTTAACTTTCTACAGCCATAATGTCCTCACTAAAATCTCTTTGGATTGGAATTTTTTTCTAAAAGAAGTGTGTATTAGTGAAAAATAGGGCAGCATTAACAGCAGGTTGGTGTGTGGCATCCTTAATGTTTGTGTAAGAGGAATGGGAGACCCCCTCCCCCTGATTTGATTGACAGGGACAGCCTCTGTTCGAATTTCAGAACTCTTAGTTCTTATGTTGACAGTCCGCACAAGACAAACCAACAAAGATTTAAATTTCTACAATATGAGCTGTTGGTGAAGCTGTATGTAAGTCTAAATTGTATCAAGTGAGTGTGTGTTGATATACATAAGGGGGTTGGTTAGGGGGCCTGGGCTGCGTTAAGTAAGTGACAGGTGTGAGCTTACATAAAATGGCCTCCATTACCCATGATGCCCAGCCAGCCAATGGCCTGTGGCAATGGGCTGATGATGCTCTTAGGCCCTGAGGTATAAAAGTAAAATCACAGTGTTAGCACTTGTGAGCAGTTGGAGCATTCCCAGCCTTGCCTCGGGTGTAGGGATTGCTTGGGGGAAAAGCAAAACTACACGGACAACAACCTGTGTAGTTTTGTTTTTTGGGAATAATCTCGAGGCCCAACCGTTCTCACATTGGATTTTGGAAAACTTTTCTGGATAAGGAGTTTCTGTGGAAGATAACATCACTGTGGGCTCTGTCCCTACACTTAAAGGCACTCTTGTCAATACAAGTAAGTACGTTTTTGTGCTTTATATTTTGATGTTATATCATGTGCTCATTTGCAAACCTAATAAAGCAAAACTTTCACAAAGATGCATTTTGTATGGACCTTATAGGGAGGCCCTGGTATTGGGATAAAGTGAATGTGTTGTTTGAAACAATAAGTGATTTTAGTTTGGGAGTATTTATCTGTCAAGGTTATTTTATGGTGAAGTGAATTGAGAAAAGCCAAGAATAGCCTGTGATAGCATTAGAGTGGTGTCGCAGCTTGGTCGCGATGTCTTTTTAAGGGAATCAGAAGCAGGGCTATCAGTTGCACCTTCAGCCACATGGTGACTGTCAATCAAGTAGGGTATGGTATATTTTTAGATGTAGCCTTTTGTGACACTGAGCTTCGATGTCTTAGGAAGTTTTTACAGATAAGCATATAGTTTAGTCCAACTTTGCTGTTAGGCTACAATTAATGATGTTATTCTTAAATGATACTGACAAACTTGGCAGTTAATCATGTTTCACCCGACATATAAAGTTTTAATATTATTTGTTGTGTTATGTTTTCCTTTTCAGCACTACATTTTTTTTTAACTTTTTTAAATTGCAACTTAAAGTTAACTGTTGCAATCAATAATTTATGTGTTTATATTAACTTATAAATCTTTACAAAATTTCATTTAGACCTAAAGTATGCTAATAAACTATGTTTGGGTTGGGTCCATAATTCCATAATTTGATTCA
This sequence comes from Parotocinclus spilosoma, assembly GCA_033117975.1. Taxonomy (NCBI): domain Eukaryota; kingdom Metazoa; phylum Chordata; class Actinopteri; order Siluriformes; family Loricariidae; genus Parotocinclus; species Parotocinclus spilosoma. Next base: position 8,111,152 of record JAVSBV010000121.1, read on the forward strand.
TTTAGGCATAATTATTATATTTATATTATTTGTATGATTATTTAAGTCATTTAACTTTAATTTAATGCTACGTCCAGAGCAACCATTTTTTTAGATTCTGACCACTGGCTGAGCTATTTTAGGTAAAGGTCAAGCACAGCAGTGAAGCATTTTGAAAAGTCTCCTTTACAGTAAGGTAAAATAATTCATGAAGCAGATTGTAATTGGTGCTGATGGTAGAAATATTAAAATAGCAAACCATTTTAATAACTCATTCCAAAACGTCTTTTTTTAGTATATTAAAAAAAAAATACGATCGAGTCGTTGATCATATAGCTTTTGCTTTTGTTTATACATCCTGAGCAAACTTTGTTGCACTTAAAATGTGTGTATTCAAATCTTACAAATTAGAGTCACTAGAAACAATGGAGGGCTTTAATGCTGACTATCACCTGCCTAAATGATTACTCAATAGAATACAAGTCACAAAAGGTTTTACTATTAAAACCTTTGTAAAACCCAAGTGCATGTCCCACGGATGGAGAAAAGTATTTGTAAACGGGTTGGAGGGGATAAACCATAACCTGTGAGAAGCAACAGGCACCAGTTGTTACTGCCATCTTTGTGAGCTGTCAATCTGAAGGTTTGGGCTGACACCCAGACCCCGGGGTGCCACTGATCTCTCAAGTGACAAACTGGCCTAAACCAGCTGCTAGGAGTCATATTAATGATTAGTCAGTTTAGCTTGAGCTAAAAATATCCTTCAGGTCCTCTATTCTCTTTACAGCTGAATCAGAAATATGAATCATTGTTTTGTTCTTGGTCTTTTCCTCAGGGTGTCTAAAACCATGACAACACAAGCGCCAACGTTTACACAACCGCTTCAGAGCGTTGTGGCACTTGAGGGTAGTGCTGCAACGTTCGAAGCTCAAGTTAGTGGTAAGCAAGCTACTTTTTAATTCAAAGTTTTGCTTACGTTGCTGGTAATTACTTTAGAAAATGAAGCCAATTTACAAGTGTGTTCAAATGTCTTAATCTGAGATTTAAGAAAATCTTAATTTGCCCTCATTTGGGTTTATATACGACTAGTAAAATATTAGTCCTTCTTACACTACAGTATTAACAAAAATAATTATTTTTTAAAAATAAAACTAACTACATTTTTATTTTCATAAAACCAGCTATAATCAAATTTACAATATTTGGCTTTACCACAGCAGCCTAACTGATTCTTATTAAACTGATTTCTGCATCCAGGTAACCCAGTTCCTGAGGTGAGCTGGTTTCGTGATGGCCAGGTTCTTACTGCTGCCGCTCTGCCCGGCGCTCAGATCTCGTTCAGCGAAGGCCGCGCTGTTCTGAGGATCCCCGCCGTGACAGCCGCACACAGTGGAAGATTTTCTGTCAGAGCCACCAATGGAGCTGGTCAAGCCACTAGCACTGCTGAACTTCTGGTTACAGGTAGGGGAGGCATCTTTAAGAATAGCTCATGGCCTTATCACAATCACTAGACATTGGTGAAAGATTGCTCGTGGAAAAGTATGCTCAAAGATGAGATATTTCTTGATTCAGTTTTCTTTTAAATGCAACTTTGAAAAAAATATTTTGCTCTATTAAACCAGTTCTAAATCAAGTGTATGCAAAACTTTATAAATACAAAGATTTAACCTTAAACAAAGCGGCACTGTGGCACATGTGGTTAGTGCAATTGATTTACAGTTAGAGGTTGGAATCCGACCTTGGACTTAACCTGTGTGGTGTTTGTGGATTTTTTCTGGGTACTCTACTTTCATTCCAAAGACATTAGGTTAATTAGTTAATCTCTACTGGCCTTATATTGGTGACACACTGGTTGGAAATTCCTGTGATCTCATCAACATAAAAAGCAGCCCCTGCATCAAAGCCACCTCTATTCTGTAAAATAACTTTGTTTCATAACTTTACTCAAATTAATTAAAAAATGGAGCTCAACCCTTCCAAAAGTAATTTGTACTGAAAGTTTGAAATTATAAACTATTTATAATGATTCATTTATTAGAAATTATGTTAATGTCACTGGGAATGTTTGTTAAAAAAGATGGAGTGGAGTCATTTTAAAGTACCTACCATATTTTTGTCACCCTTTAATGCACTTAACTAATTGTGTTTATTTAAAGGACCATAAGATGAACAGTTATTTCTAGATGCCACTTATGTCGGATATGCTACAGACAGCAGTTCTAGCATGCGCCATGCGTTTTGTTTTTTTTGCATATTGAAAAAGCAGGCCACTTTTGCTACTATATTACAATCTGAAACAGGACCACTAGAGGTTACAGCTTTTTTTTTAATAGAGACCTTTGTGTAATTAAAATATGATTAAGTGTCACCAAACTGCATTTCATTTGATGCATGGTCAGATGCTCACGATAACCACTTTACCAGTTACTTTTTTATTTTCTTATTGACATTTACACAGATGAAGATATGTTAAATTTTAGTAATGCTGAATATAGACGAAAAAGTATAAAGTTAGAAATGTACTCAAAAGCAAGGCAAAATGGAGGATGATTATCAACAACTTTTTTACTTGGTGTATTCGTATTATTAATGATTCTTCCACTTAACTACATTAAGGTTTGTAAAAACGTAACATTATTTTTGTCACTTGTAAAGGTTCTGTGAGTGCTAAACCTTCTAAGTTAAAATATTATAAAAAGCTGCTGTTGGTGGCTTAGCGCAGTTATAGATTCGATTATTATAGAAATCGATTTTTATTTATGAATGTATTTAAAAATAATATCACTTATGGTGGGCAGGGTTAAGGACTTAGTGCATCTATGATATATCTACAACATGGACACAAGGCACTAAACTAAGCAACTACATTTACAAATCACACTAATAAACTCATCACAAATTTATTTAATTCATTTTAAAGTGAGTGTGTAATATGTATTAATAGGAAGCATTTGATTTAATTTAATTGACTTTTTATATGCTTTTCTAATTATCTTGTTCAAAGAAAGTTGTTTGAGTACGCAAATAAGAATAAGTGACATATTAATGGGGATGAACAGAAGCAAACTGTACGAGAGTGCCACACAATGACTGTTCAATAGTGTGTATGATCACTTAAGACTGTCAAAACACACTGACGGTGATGGAGCTTGTACAGGATCAGATTGTCCAGCAGTTCTTGTGAGGTTGCTAAAATACGCCTTTTGCCCTTTTTGATTTGTGGATATTACAGTAAGGTAACAAGTGATTTTTAGGATTATCTGAGATTTTAGAATGTAATATGTAATATTGTAAATAGATCTGTGAATTATCTAAAACTGACATTATGGATTTACAAATACAATACAACCAAATTGCTAAAGTGTTTGTAGAGGAAGGAGTCATTCAGTTTTGAGCCAGAGCGGTATATACCAGAAAGGTATGGAATGGAAGATTTAGAGACGACTCTCTGAATTGTAGAATCGACTCCTTTTTGGGCGATACGAAGTATCATTTGAATGCTATGGGATGGCCTTATTTACATTAAAATGTAAATTAATGTAATGTAATTACTTTAACCTGACGTCTGTGTTAATACTAGGTCTAATTGTGGGGTTTATGACATGGTTATAATATCCTAATATAGCTGTAAAGTATAATTATTTAGCTTAACAACATAAAATCTTCATTGTGCACATATTTAAATGAAGCAAGTGTTAAATAATATTAACAAATATCTTGCAAGAAAGCCCCTATTTGAATTATACCATAGTATTGCAATTAGAACCATATCATGTTAGAAACAAATTTGAGAAAACTATATAAATAAAAATAAAGTAAGAAATATTTTATTTACAGAAATAGGGGCAACTGATATTCAGTCTTCTGTGATTAAAGTTGTAGTCATGAAGATAATGAGTGGTTAATGTTTATTTGTGTTATTCATAAATAAAAAGAACACAAAAAGCAGCTGGATAAAACGTTTTTAAAGAATACATTTGAGAGTGACAATATATATAGATTGCAATATACAATAGTACTAAATACAGTACTGTATTTGTTTTTTGACAGTAATTTTATGTCACTTAGAACTATAATGCTTGATTTATTTATTTTATATTTTATTGTCTTATGTATAAATAAAAAAAAACAAAATGTGACAAAACTGTTGACTCACACCTAGTAGGTCCTAGGTTTGATCCCAAGTTAAAAAGCTTATAGCTATTCAATGTATGCAGTTTTTAGAAATGGTCATTTGTGCTTTAATTGAAATGTACATAAAACTGAAGGTGCATGAGTCAGTCCCAAGAAAAGCTGATTCCATGATTCAAGGCCCTAAGAACCAGAAGTCAAACAAAAAATGAACTGTAAACATTTAACGCATACAGTGAAATTAAATTAGCAGCCTTAACTTTAGAAACCACCAGTCATTTAACGTGAATATCCAAATGACCTAATGCAGCAAATAAATCACATAAAATGCCAATAAATATAATCAAATGTCATAGTCCAACACATTACAAAAGGACACATATGCTTTGTCCATCAGTTTGATAGTGATGTTAACTACAGCAGTTAATTTAATTTAATTTAATCAATTTCATGGATAGTAAAAGGGTTTCTGTCCACAAATCAAACCAACGCTTTTATGGTATGTGGTTTACCATGTTCTAGCCTTAAGTTGCATAGTAGGTGGATTTTCTTTATATTCGCCATCACAATAAAAAGTAATATATAGTCTTGAGATTAACTTGTGTATGGATATAACTTTGTGTGTGTCAGATGGCCACTGATGCCAATAGCAGTGTTAAAGAAGCAAAACACACAAACAAAAAAACAATCTGGTTCATCTTTTTGTGTGCTCATATGTTTGTGCACTGGTTCATTTCTCTGCCTCATCCTGTCATCCTGACACAGCATCCTCATTTCGCTACTTTACATTTAATACAATTCTGCACTGCAACAACATTTCAGCTCTATTTCAGCTATTGTATCAGTCAAGGTAATATATGGGTTATGTAGGTTAATAATGTCAGTAATGAGGAAGAAAAATATTCATTGATTAGATGTTGTCAGAATGGATATTATGCAGCGCATACCATTATGTGCATTATGACATATCCCTACTACTTCCCCAATTAAGAAAGCTTTGGTCTTGATCTTTATTTCTTTTAGCGGAAACTGCGCCTCCAAACTTCATTCAGAGACTACAGAGCATGACCGTGAGACAAGGAAGCAGAGTGAGACTGGACGTCCGTGTGACCGGAATCCCTACACCTGTGGTGAAGTTCTACAGAGAAGGAGCTGAGATTCAGAGCTCCGCCGACTTCCAGATTGTTCAAGATGGAGACCTTTACAGTCTGTTGATTGCTGAAGCCTTTCCTGAAGACTCTGGAACGTACTCCGTTAGTGCCTCCAACAGCAGCGGACGTGCCACTTCAACCGCAGAACTGCTTGTTCAAGGTACCGGCCATGGATCGTGTCTGTTTGTATTTCTCAGCTTAAAAGACGTGATCGAACACAGATCTCTCAGCTGTCTGGAACATGGCCCTTTTGTGCACCTCCCTTTTAAGGTATCTTAGCTAATATTAATCACTGATTGACAGGTGAGGAAGAAGCCGTGCCTGCTAAGAAAATCAAGACAGTTATTTCAACCTCAGGAATGGCACAGACTCGCCAAACTAGAGTGGAAAAGGTAATGTTTTAAGTCTTAATCGGAGTTAAGTTTACTGTCTGTGTTAGAAATTCTGCTCTGTTAATTGCTTGTGTTTCTTTAACCAACAGAGAATGGAAACTCACTTTGAAGCTTCATCCTTGCAAATGCAAGTAGAGGGAGGTATTGTGACTCAGCAAATGGCTCACAAGACTCCACCACGTGTACCGCCAAAGCCCACCTCCAGGTCCCCTCCAACTCTTACAACTAAAGTTTCAGCTACTCGCCATCAGTCGCCTTCTCCTGTTAGGCATGTGAAGGCACCCACACCCACTCCTGTCAGGTACTGCACGCAGTCCGCATCACTTTGTTGTGACAACCTTTTAGTTTCAATTTCTATTACACTGTACTGACATCTACTGTGGACAAACCTTTTAGTTACTGAGCTCTGCTATTTCAACAGCGTACACATTTCTTATATAAAACATACATTTTTGAATTATTCCTGGACAATCAGTGGCAGTAGAATGGATTGTACTGATACCCTAGTGACTACGAGATTTATAGGTTTCCACTTCCAACAAGTTCTGCCATAAGTTCTTTTCTGTCCTTAAACAAGTTCATTGGTTTACCAACACTGCCAACTCTGATTGAGAATCTTGAACGTAACTCCATCAGACACATGGAAAATGCCCTGGAATGCCAAAAGAGAGCCAGGGTTTATTGTGTAACATAAGAATCTGACCTCACAGTCATGTTCTAAAGTCTATTTCCCCAGCACGCTAATAAGTATTAGTATTAGACAGTTCACATCCTGGCAGGTTTTGTTTGAGTTAAAATATCAATAATGAAACTCACAAATATCAGCTTGAGTCACAAGTGAGACACATGCAGTTGGAGAAAGAACCATGTGCAACACTACTCAGTGCTTATCTGATGGATGTGATCTAATTTCCCCCTCTTTTCAGAACTGTGTCTCCCTCCACAAGACTGTCTGTATCACCCATCAGACCAGTCAAGTCTCCTGTGATGACCCGCAAACAGGTTACACTGAGCACAGAGGTCCTGCCTCCTTGGAAACAGGAGGGTTATGTGTCCGAGTCAAGCTATATAGCCAGTATGGCAGCCAGAGCTGCACAGGTTCAAACCACTACTCAGGTCCGCACTGAGCAGCGCTGGGAAAGCTCTGTCGTCACGCAGCAGAAAGTCAGTGGTGGCGTTGTCAAAGAGGTGAGCATAATAAAAATATTTTTGCATATTGAACATTGCTTTGTGTGCATGCTTTAGCTGGGTCAAAACGTTGTCTCGTGATGTTCAGTATGAAATTCGTTTGTTTCAGTTTTAAGAATTTCCGAAAGCCTGAATCAACATATTAAAGGTTTTTCACGCAGAGCAAGAAGGTTAAATTATTTTAACTGCTAAAACTTTAACTGTTATAAAAATAAGTAATAATCAAAACACAATATTTTCATAATCATATTGCTGCCATGACAGCTTTGAGATGAGTTTTGAATAAAGAAGCATTTATCATATATATTACTGAAAGTGTTACAGTTTCAGCTGGGAAACCTTAAGTAAGTCCTGACATTCATATGGATGTGGGATACTTTTATCCCTGACTCCCACCTAAACATTGCTGTAGACCAACATGAACACCCCTTTATGTGTGATGGTATTTCCCTATCTCAGTGACCTTTTTGGTCAAGGTAATGCATCATGCTACACATAAAAATGTTCAAGAATGGTTTAGGGAACATAAATTAGGGATAAGGTGGGTTGGTGATCATCCAACATCCTGAACTCATCAAAGGTGTTGATGCTGAATGCAAACAGATTTTCACAGCAATGCCCCAAAAGCTAATATAAAGATTTTCTTGGACAGTCAGAAAGACTTAGGCCAACAAAATTAGGATACACCCTTTTTAATAGTATTGATTTCAAAAGAAACAGTGAATGTGAAGGTGTCCAAATACTTTTGTTGGAAATTTGGGTAGTGCAGTATGACATGGTTGGCTGTTCTCTAGTACCTCAACATTGTGTCATAGAATTCAAGTTCATGATTTACGTCAATACACGTTTTGGAGATCCTGATTGCTGGTGTAATAGAGATGAATGAATATGCTATCCGCCACTCTTATTTTAATAGACGTATGGGTGAATGGATGGGACAGTAATTTAACATTTCTAAAAAATATTGATTGGTCAATGTATTGGTCAGTCATTAGTTAATCTTTAACATGTTTGGGCCAAAGTTATGTTTTCATGATGGATATGTGTCTGCTTTGCAATGCTAAAGAGTTGCTATATGAATAGACATATTTTATCTTGCATCCTACATTTTACCTGCATGTGAAAAAGGAACAGCAAAGCACAGAAGACAAAACTGTTGCTGTTGCCACTGTGGTGGCAGCACTGGACCATGCTCGTAGTCGCAAGCCTCTTCCTGGCTCATCAGAGCCTCACAGTTTAGAGACCAGCACTGCTACTGTCCTTCCTGCACCTCCGTCTGAGCAGGTAGTTTGGCTGTTCAGTGGTAATGGTCACCCATCCAATACTCTCACTGACCTCCATTTTGGTTCCGTAATTTTAAAGCTATTAACTTTTCCAGTTTCTTTTATCCCAGTTTCTCAATACAGTCTCTGAGAATAATTAAGTATCAGTA
>JAVSBV010000121.1:8122138-8138806 GCA_033117975.1 Parotocinclus spilosoma
AGGTAATTCAATACTAACCAGCCATTTCAAAGCAAGGTAGACGGAGCTTATGTTGCTATACTCCAATGTGTCAAAAGTTTTTCACAAGTTAAAGTAAAAGTATCCAACATTAAAATTACTCTAGATCTTACATTTAATTTGAAAATGTTACTTTAGTAAATGTAAGGAAATAAATATAGCAACAGCAGGTCCAACTACTCACCTTTGGTTCTTGAAAGTAATGAATGTAATGAAAGTAAACCAATGAAAGTAAACCTAGGTATACATGAAGCAAAATCTCACCATGCATTTCACCCTGCTTCGATTTCAGTTACTGAGGAGATTGAGACCAGAGCAGAGATAATGTTGGAGAAGCAGTAAGTAGCAACATCCTGCATTAAAAGAGCTATTATGTTGTGTTAATAATATTTGTATCCTTACTAATGCAAATATGTCCAATTTTTTTAGGGCTGTTGTTGAGACTAAAGAAGTGACTGTCTCAGAAGTAAGTGCGGTCTCAGAGACAGCGGAAGCCGGGGCAGCTGCGGCTCCTTTCTTTGTAAGAAAGCCATTTACACAGAGACTTGTGGAAGGTGGCAGTGTGGTGTTTGCTTGCCAAATTGGAGGCAGCCCCAAACCCCACATATACTGGAAGAAGAATGGTGTAGCCCTTACATCTGGATACAGGTAGCTGCAGTGTCATAACATAATCGGTTCAGATTAAGGTTGTCAGGTGATTCAAAATTCATAGTTAAATATGTTCATCTTATCTTTACATAATGTTAATGATGCTTAATTACATTTAACACTAACAAAGTATTAAGTTCTATTAAAGCAGAACTACAGACCAATGTGACGTTATCGAAGGCAGTTCATATAAAATATTTTGTGGACAACAGTCTTTCGTAGCTCAGGAGATTTTTTTTCTTCCTTTACATTGCTCACAAAAATTAGGTGATATTTCTAAATTAATATGAAGATCACCCAAAAAGCAAATAAAAAGTCAAAAAAAGTTGTTCAATTACACAAATGAGATGCAAACATAATTATGTTGATTGAGTAACAAGTGATATATTCGTGGGTGTGAATAGAAGCATGCTAAACTGAATAAGAGTGCCCCACAGTGACTGTTCAGTAGGCTGTATGGTCACCTAAGACTGCCAAAACACACTGAAAGTGATGGGGTCAGATTGTCCAGCAGTTCTTGTTGGGAGTTTAACATTAACATTTAACATTGTTATAATGTTGGTTGAGTGTTGATTAAAGACACAGTTAATGAAAATGAATGTAAATGTGAATATGTTTGATAAAGTGTGAATGTGAACAAGCACGGTAAAGGCCACTTGCTGAAATCCTGAAATTTTTCTGCTGTCTAAATTTGCGTCCTGTGTTACCAGTCTTTTGGTATGCAGGTAATAGTTAATAAGGGATCATATTAAATACAGCCAAAAACTACTGGTCCTTCATAGAGTCAATTAACGAAAATGTATTTAATTGCATTTAAAGCTGTTGAAGTTAAAAACCTGAATCCATTGTCTATTCTTTAGATATCGCGTGAGCCACAATAAGGAAACAGGAGAATGTAAATTGGAAATCTCCATGACGTTTGCTGATGACGCTGGAGAATACACCATATGTGCAAGGAACCAGCATGGAGAAACATCTGCCTCCACAACACTTCTTGAAGATGGTCAGTGATACAGCTTCAGCATTTCAAGTGCCTGTTAATATTAAAATACACAATAACATAATTCATTCCGGTCTTCATGTATATTTACAGAGGAGTACGAAGCTTTTATGAAAACACAGGATGTGACCTACAAAACAGAAATAAGCACTACAGTGGTGCAAGAGCCCAGAGAGGGTGATGTGCCAACTGCGGTCATGAGTGAATATGAAATGCAGAGGAGGATGGTTCAACAAAAACAGATGCAGACTTTTATAACCGAGAAGGTAAGATCTAGCAAGTCTTAATCAGAGAATGTATGTAGGTATAAAGTAGCACCAACAGAAAATAATTCAGCTCTGCTATTATCAGGAATTCCAAATCTCTGCTATTGAGCAGAGATTCATTCAAGAGATTGAGATCCGGATCTTTAAGATCACCTATCAGGAGCTGGTGATTGAGGATGGAGAAGAGATGGTGATAAATGTGGCTGAGCAGGAAGCCATAACGTCGGCATTCAGCACGCCTGTTAAAAGCTACAGAATCATGGAGGGAATGGGTGTTACTTTCCACTGCAAGATGGTGGGAAATCCCTTGCCAAAGGTATTGAACAACATTAACATCTCACCAAAGCTTTGTGGAGCACATTAAAAGTCATTTTACCCGGGTTTGCTTTATTTCTGTTCTTTCCAGCTACTTTAGGGTTTGTGTGTAGAACATTCATCAAATTATTGCACTTGTCATGAAAAATGCAATATTGATTTTAAGACCTGGGACCATATTCATAAAGAATCTTAGTGCTAAGAGTGATTTTTGTTTTGTGCTAAGAGTGATTTTTGTTTTACTGTCATTTCAACCATATACAAAGTACACAGTGAAACGAAATCTCCAGGTTCCTCCAGGACCTGTAGATGGTAAACAGTGACATAGGACTATGGAGAACAACACAACACCTATATTAATAAAAAGATAGGAGTAGATCCTAGTACAGACATTATCCATAAAGCAACTTTACCCCTAACTTAACCCCTAAGGTAAACATTTGTTAGGAGTATGCAGTTTTAAGAGGCTGAAATGGAAATGGTGAAAATATCAAGCATTAAATTAAACATTGCCAATTAGAACCTTAGTAGATTTCATATCTCCTACCCAGTTGGTGTAATGCCCAAAATGATCACACACAAACCAACTTTATAGAGGTTTTAAATTTATTTATTTTATTAGACCTTTTTATTTAGGACAAATGTATTTTTTTTTATAGATTCACTTTCACTTTCATTTTATCCAGCCCCAGATTTGTATCCCACATCAGGTGAGGTGAAGCTTGTTGATGATTAAAAGGGCCCCCACTTTACTAGGTGTGCAAGATTTAAATAATGAATTTGCATATTTCAACAAACAGAAGGTTTCTTCACCAAAAGGGCAAGTCATATTGTCATGAAACTGTAATTTGAAGTGAAATTAAGGATATTTAAGGGCACAGTTAACACTTGTCGCTTGCCCTTTCTATTCTATTAACAGATTGCATGGTACAAAGACGGTCAGCGCATCAGACATGGAGGTCGTTATCAAATGGAGGTTCTTCAGGATGGCAGAGCCAGTCTGCGTCTTCCTGTAGTGCTGGCAGAAGATGAAGGGGTCTACACTGCATTGGCTAGTAACATGAAGGGCAATGCCGTCAGCTCTGGAAAACTATACGTGGAGTCTACAGCGCCTGCTCAGCCATATTATCCTCAGGCTGAGGCGATGAGGAGAGTACAGTAAGTTTCTCAGCTTCTGACTTTTACCAAGTTAGTTCAAACTGTGTTATCATAGTAAAAAATAAAATATACAAAAAGTACATATTTAAACAGTGGACATTTACATGGATTATAATACATTGCTTACCTAATTAGGGAATATTTCAAAATACGAAGATGAGCCCACAATAACTGCGGAACAATCTGATCCTGTCCATGCCCGATCACTGTCAGTCTAGGGTGATCATACACCCTACTGAACAGTCAATGTGTGGCACACTTGTCCAGTTTAACATGCTTCTGTTCACCCAAATGAATATATCAGTTGCTACTCAATCACCATAATTGAGTTTGCATCTTATTTGCGTAATTTAACTACTTTTTTTTATTTGCTTCATATTAATTTTGAAATATTCCCTTGTTTTTGAGCAGTGTATTTTTAAACCAATAGCAGTGTATTTTTTTATTTTATTTAGACAGTAAAATGAGACATCATTTATAGATAACCAGCATGTTGGTGCAGTGGTTAGCACCACATCGAGACCGCTGGTTCGATTTCACCTATGCGGAGTTGGCATGTTTTCATCAATTGTATGGTCTTTTCCCAGTTCCTCCAGTTTCCAACACATTCCAAAAAAATGGGTTAGTTGATGTTTTTGTAGGTATGTGTTACCTAAGATGGATTGAAGCCCTGTTCACAGTTTGTTCTTGCCTTGTGCTCTGTGTTTCCATGACCCTGAATTGAAAAAAACGAGGGAAATTCATTTTTAAGGTTTATGTTGGCAGGTGGCTGTCATAAATCCTAATGCCGAATTTGTAATTCATACTTGATATTTTGGAACTTCATTCAAGTTTTAATCAACCATCTTTTGTATTTTTTAAAGTGTAATTAAAATATTGAAATGCCTAATTTAATAAAATTTTCAAAAATTACTTCATTTAAAAAATGCTCTCCCATGTTGTCATGTCCCTGTCAAAACAGGGAATTATAGTCTACAGGCAGAGACATATTTTAGTCACACCCTGCATTTTAGACCAGTGAGACTGTACTCTTGGTCTGTGTGGCCACAGGGTGAGTTTGAAGTAATTTGTTCCAAAATCAGTGTGTAAATGACAAATGGCATGTGCGTATAAATCCTGTCAAGTCTGTGTTTTGCAACCTTGTACTGTCTAGTTCTTTGAGGAATCATCACTGTCCATACATTTACTTCCAAAAGAAGTTTTAGAAGAACTACAACCTTTCAATATAATATAATCAATTAATATAAAAGTCAATATAAAAGTTTAAAACTACAATATGAAAACTGATTTTACCTTTACAATATATATTAATTTGATATATATACAAAGAAACAATGATTTGGGGAAAACAGAAATACAGATTTCAGAATGTTTTCATCACTGACTTTGATCATTCTTGCTAGAATGCTTCATAAAATAAACCATTGTTAAATTTATCCAACTGTACTGCTCACAAAAATTAGTGGATATTTCATTACATTTTTGTGAGCAGTGTATATGACAAGTTTTTGACTTAATCCTTTTTAATTTAGGTCTGAATCCCCGATGTCTGCACGCTCTGTTAGCTTCTCACCCGGACGCTCCCCTGCACGATCTGTTAGCCGTTCTCCTGGCCGCTCACCTGCTCGGAGGCTGGATGAGACAGATGAGTCACAGCTGGAAAGGCTTTACAAACCTGTGTTCGTCATGAAACCTTCATCCTTCAGGTGCTCTGAAGGACAAACTGCAAGATTTGATCTAAAAGTTGTTGGACGACCCATGCCAGACACTTTCTGGTTCCACAATGGTATGTGATTTAAAATTTTTAAAAGTTTTGCCAGAGCTCAATAGTAAATATTGTTTGATATAAGTAAAATATGAGTTCCGATCCTAAACCTTAACTTTCGATTGCTTAAATTGCTCAATTTAAATCAATAATGGTTTGCAGAAGTAAATAAACCAATAACATGACGTTAACACATGATGTTAACCTGTTGTAATGAGTAATTTTTAATAAATAGTTGATTATGTTTAAATAAAGGTCAACAAGTGGTGAATGACTATACACACAAGATTGTGGTGAAGGAAGATGGAACTCAGTCAATGATTGTGGTGCCTGCCATGCCTCATGATTCTGGAGAGTGGACAGTTGTTGCTCAGAACAGAGCTGGAAAAACTACTGTTTCAATGACTCTTACTGTAGAAGGTAAGTGTTTAACAACATTGTCTATTTTTCAGAAATATTAAGACATTGCCTGCACTGCTTAACTAACCCATTGTGTAATCTACATTCCTTTGCAATTTACAGCTAAGGAAAACTTGGTCAGACCACAGTTTATCGAGAAGCTAAAGAACGTCAGTGTCAAAGAGGGAACTTTGGTTGAATTGGCTGTAAAAGCTATTGGAAATCCTCTCCCTGACATTGTGTGGCTTAAAAACAGTGACATAATCTCTCCTCACAAGTACCCCAACATAAAGTAAGTCAAATGTTAATGTTACAGTTAGAATAAAAAGAATCAAAACCTTCTGCCATCATTGTTTTTTTAATCAGAGTAAGTCTATGTGTGATCACGTTAACATGTTACCATTTTCAAGGATTGAGGGAACCAAGGGAGAGGCACATTTCAAGATCCCCCAGACTATTGGTTCTGATAGTGCCTGGTACACCGCTACAGCCATCAACAAAGCAGGCCGAGATACCACCCGCTGCAGAGTCAATATTGAGGTGGAATATGCTGAACCTCAACCGGAGAAACGACTCATTATCCCTAAAGGAACTTACAAGGCTAAGGAAATTGCAGCACCAGAGTTGGAACCGCTGCATCTCCGCTATGGTCAGGAACAATGGGAAGAAGGTGACCTTTATGACAAGGAGAAGCAGCAGAAACCTCACTTCAAAAAGAAACTGACATCTGTCAGACTCAAGCGTTTTGGTCCTGTGCACTTTGAATGCAGACTCACTCCAATTGGTGACCCAAATATGGTTGTTGAGTGGTTGCACGATGGAAAACCATTGGAAGCTGCAAACAGGCTGCGCATGATCAATGAATTTGGCTACTGCAGTCTGGACTATGAGGTTGCTTATTCTAGAGACAGTGGCGTCATCACTTGCAGAGCCACCAACAAATTTGGTGTTGATCAGACCTCTGCCACTTTGATTGTGAAAGACGAGAAGAGTCTCGTCGAGGAAAGTAGATTGCCAGAAGGAAGGAGGGGACAGAGAATGGAAGAAATTGAGCGCATTGCTCATGAGGGAGGTCCTGCTGGAGTAACTGGCGATGAAATTTCAGAGAAAACTAAACCAGAGATTGTCCTGCTTCCAGAGCCCATCCGGGTGCTAGAGGGAGAAACTGCAAAATTCCGTTGTAGAGTGACTGGCTACCCAACCCCAAAAGTCAACTGGTACTTGAACGGACATCTTATCCGCAAGAGCAAAAGATTCAGGCTACAGTATGATGGTATTCACTATCTTGAGGTTGTGGACTGCAAATCTTATGATTCTGGTGATGTCAAAGTGCTGGCTGAGAACCCTGAGGGTACTGCCGAGCACACAGTGAAGCTGGAGATCAAACAGAAGGAGGATTTTAGGGCAGTCTTGAGACGTGCCCCTGAGATGAAGGCTCCAGAAGGACCTGGACCTGAGCATGGCAAAGTCTCTTTTGATGTTGTGAAGGTTGATAAACCTGTTGAGACTACGCAAACCAAAGAGGTTGTTAAACTGAGACGAGCTGAAAGAGTTATTCACGAGAAGGCTACTGAAGAATCGGAGGAATTGAGGAGTAAATTCAAACGCAGAACTGAAGAGGGTTACTATGAGGCCATCTCCTCAGTGGAGTTTAAATCTCGGAGGAAGGACGAGTCCTATGAAGAAATGCTGAAGAAGAGAAAAGAGGAGCTTCTGCATTGGACCAAGGAGCTGACTGAGTCTGAGAAGAAGAAACTAGAAGAAGAAGGCAAAATTACCATTCCTACCATCAGGCCTGAGAAAATAGCTTTGTCTCCCAGCATGGAGGCACCCAAGATTCTGGAAAGGATTCAGAGCCAGACTGTCGCCCTGGGTGATGAAGTGCACTTCCGTTGTAGAGTTGTTGGGAAACCAGATCCAGAGTGCCAGTGGTTCAAGAATGGCATCTTGATGGAAAAATCGGACCGAATTTACTGGTACTGGCCTGAGGACCATGTCTGTGAGCTGGTTGTTAGAGACGTCTCAGCAGATGACTCGGCTAGCATTATGGTAAAAGCCATTAACATTGCAGGAGAGACTTCAAGTCATGCTTTCTTGCTGGTGCAAGGTATGTATCAACACATTTTTCAGCTTTTCATGCTGCATTAAAGCTGCAATAGAAAATATTGATCTTATGTTTTTTCCTCTTTGGTTTTCAGCCAAGCAAGTTGTCAACTTTACACAGCAGATAGAGGATGTCTATGCCAAAGAGAAGGACACAATGGTGACCTTTGAATGTGAGACAAACGAGCCTTTCATTAAGGTGAAATGGCTAAAGAACAACGCTGAAATTTTCTCCGGGGATAAATACAGGATGCACTCTGACAGAAAAGTGCATTTCTTGTCTGTGCTGATTATCGACATGAATGATGATGCTGAGTACACCTGTGCTGTTGTTGAAGATGACCACATTAGAACATCTGCAAGACTTTATGTTGAAGGTGTGCACCATATATATATATAGTTTTTTTTTTCCTGAACAGTGTTAAGGGTTCTAGGCATTGTCCCCTCACAACACAGGGAGCAAGTATAAGAGTGAGCTGTGCGGGATCTAACACCTAACAACCATATGGCACCGCCATGATGACTATGCCACCTGAATCCTGTGTATAAAGTAGAGGTGGCTTTGTCCATACATTGTTTATGTACAGTATTAGCAAAATGGGGAGATAGAGTGAGGGGTGTAACGATGCTGTCTGTTCACGATTCGATTTGATTCATGATGCTGAGTTCAGGGTTTGATATTCTTACAATTATTGATTTTACATTCAATTAAAGGCATTTACTTTTTATCTTTCAAGTGTAACCAAGGCAGAACATTACACATGTATAATTTAAACAAAAATATTTTTCAAAACATTAAAAGACATTTCCTGCAATAAAAATACATTTACTAGTAATATAGCTAGTAATAACTGGTAATATGAATAAGTGCTGCCTTATATTGAAAATGAGACCCTGTTATTATTGCCAAGTTTGTCAAACACATTTTGGTTCAATTAGGCATATTTAAACATCCCAAATACCTTTAGGTTGCAAGCACTACAAAACTATATTTATACAAATAGCTATTAATGAATTCCTTAAATACCCCATAATGAGAAAGAAATGCCATATATGTTGACCCTGGTCTTTGATATTCAAAAACACAAGAGCATTATTAGATAAAGTGCATGTGATATCCCCGTGTTTCCATTGTGAAATTGACATGATGAGTATTGTGACATTTTTGCACCGCAATGCATAGTGTCACAGTGCATCGTTACACCCTTAGTGAGAAGAATCTTTAAAATTAAGGTTTTCAACTAAGACAATTAATCAATTCAACTAACTACGCACTCACTAGAGACAAGCATGTTGCCATGAATATAACTACGATTTGTTTAATAAACAATGGAATATTGTGCAGGTGCACCACTTGAGATTGTGAAGAATATGGAGAGTATTGAAGTACCAGAGACATATGCTGGCGAGTTTGAGTGTGAACTGTCCCGTGAGGATGCTGAAGGTACCTGGTACTTTGAGAACAAGGAGATCACCCCAAGCCTAAAGTACGTCATGTCATCCCGCCGAGGTCGCCACACCCTTTGTGTAAAGGATGTGAGGAAAGAAGATCAAGGCAAATATACATTTAAAGTGGGAGATCTGAAAACAAGTGCTTCCCTGAAGATGAAATGTGAGTTACTTATTGAATTATGCTACCTGTTCATTTGCCACTGAATAGCAAGTAGAAAGTAGTATGTACCAGAGAGCTGACACAGTCTATTCTCTACTTGTAGTACGTCCCATCACACTGATGCAAGGCCTCTCTGATCTGACTGTCTGTGAGGGTGATATTGCCCAACTGGAGGTGCGATTCTCCCAGGAAAATGTGGAGGGAACATGGATGAAAAATGGTCAACCCATTTCGTCCACTGATAGGATTCACATTGTCATTGACAAACAAGTACACAAGCTCCTGCTTGAAAATGTCAGCAAAGATGATGCTGCATCATACTCCTTTGTTGTTCCAGCTCATGACATTTCAACTACTGGAAAACTGTCTGTTCAAAGTAAGGTTTTCAGGAATTCTTAACTATTTATAAATTCTTAAACTTGTAATAACACGAAATCATGTCACACCATGTAATGCTTTATTTTCTTTTTTTCATTTGCAGCTATTGATATTATCATTTCACTAAAGGATGTCAGAACAGTTGAAGGCACCAAAGCTGTACTAGAATCCAAAATCTCAGCTGCTGACGTTAGCACGGTGAAGTGGTACCACAATGAAAATCTGCTTACAGCTAGCGAAAGAGTTCAGATTGTTGCAAAGGGATCGAAACAACGCCTTGTACTGAACAGGACCTATGCTTCTGATGAAGGCCAATACAAACTAGTTGTTGGCAGGGTTGATACATCCTGCAAACTTTCTGTTGAGAGTAAGTAGTTCTTTAATTTATACCCAAATATGAATACCGGTAGTTTAATAAGATTAATAATCTCAATTAACTATCATTGTTTTGCTCAGTAAGGATTTTTTGTATCTACCTCATTACAAAGGTGGTGTTGTTTTTGTGTTTAGATTGTCATTACTTTTGTTTCGCAAATGTGAGCTGAATTACCAAGAAGGATGTTTTATAATTTGCTTTATGTTGCCTCTCTGTATCTACATATCCATGTGATACACAATTTTCGAATACTTGTTTATTATTACCTGTGTACAGCTAAAAGATTCATAACTACTCTGGTGGATGCACTTTTGTATTAGCTCCACCATGGAGCTGCCACAGTTGGGTCCTTAAGCAAGGCCCTTAACCCACAGTTTCTTGAATTGTAAGAATATGCCGGTTGTAAGTCACTCTGGATAAGGGTGTCTTCTAAATATCGTAAATGTAAATGCTAATGAAACCTGAGCACTGTATCTTACAATTATTGACTTTGTTTAGGAGAATTATTTAGTAGTTAGTATGGCGATAGTAAGACAGGAAGAAAGGATGTGA
Organism: Parotocinclus spilosoma; assembly: GCA_033117975.1. NCBI lineage: Eukaryota > Metazoa > Chordata > Actinopteri > Siluriformes > Loricariidae > Parotocinclus > Parotocinclus spilosoma. The sequence continues at coordinate 8,132,729 of JAVSBV010000121.1, forward strand.
TTTCTAATGTCTTTATTATTAGTAACAGGAAATAAACTAAAAAAATAGAAATGAACAGGGCTAACTTCAGACATGGCTTGTAAAAGACAGCACTAACAAACAGTGCAAACAAACCAAACAAGCAAGAGTCTTAAGCTTTCTCACTGTGAAATACTTGAGGGGGCACCAATGTGCTACCAAAAGTACTATTGCATTAAATGAAAATCCAAAAGGGCATAATGAAGGTGGGTTCTGTATAAATTTGCACTGAAGTCATTATGTATGTGCTACTGGTCTATACAAGAACATGTTTAGGACATAAGTTACCAAACTTTAGCCAAAAATTATTCGGAAATATGTGTTTATTATATTCATATTTAAAAAACAAGCTATAGCAATTTTTCCCTCCAAATGTTGGGCAACTTATATGTATATAGTACCTTATAATTTGTTAATTATAATGGTATAAAATACATGTGTGTGTGTGTGTGTGTGTGTAGGGGGGTGATGATAGGCAGTCGACTAAAGCAATGCGGGCATATGAAGGGGGAATGCAATATTTTAAAACGTACATACAAATGATTGTGCATCTATATTAAATACAATTTTTCCCCTGCAAAATAATATGTTTCATTTAAATTATATACAGTTATGTTTACAATGATTCTATACTGCTCACAAAAATTATGGGATATTTAAAAATGAATAGCAAGAACTGCTGGACAGTCTGATCCTGTCCATGCCCCATCACTGTCAGTGTGTTTTGGCAGTCTTGGGTGACTATACACCCAATGTGGGGGCACTCTCATCCAGTTTGACATGTCCACCCCCATGAATATGTCACTTGCTACTCAATCACCATAATTGTGTTTGCATCTCATTTGTGTAATTTTAATCGCTGCATATTCATTTTCTACTAAATTTCCACTAAACAAATATTTTTAAACTAAATAGGAACCAACTGGTTTATAAACACATGGCTGTAATTAGAAACTCTCACAGTTGTTTACTAAAAGAGACATTTCAAGCAAGCCAAAATCGATGTGAAGACCAAAAACAAGCATGGAACTGTGACTGCTAAGTTATATTTTCAATAACACCTGGGTACAGTTTGAAGTGAGAGTTTAACTCAGAATCTTTTGTATTTTAGAAATCAACATTATAAAGCACATGGAAGACCGTGTCTGCACAGAGACACAGAACGTAACCTTTGAGGTTGAATTATCTCACACTGGAATTGATGCTCTCTGGGCCTTTAAGAACCAACCACTAAAGGCTGGACCCAAGTACAAGATTGAGTCAAAGGGCAAAAAATATAGCCTCACTGTCCTCAATGCCATGAAGGATGAGGAAGGCTCTTATACTTTTGCAGCTGGGGAAAAGACATCAAGTGCAAAGCTTGTTGTATCAGGTCAGTACGTTTATTTGAGCAACATGCATTTTGATTTACCTCAAGAATTGAAAGATTAATGTAAAGTTTCTACTCCAGGTGGAGCCATAAACAGGCCCCTGCAAGACGTGACTGTTGCAGAGTCCCAGACTGCTGAGCTAGAGTGTGAGGTTGCCAACCCCTCTGCTGAGGGCAAATGGCTTAAGGATGGGCAGCTTATTAGTTTCAGTGACAATGTGAGGAGCGAAGACATTGGCGCTGTAAGACGCCTTGTCATTGACATCTCAAGACCTCAAGATATTGGCGAGTACACCTACCAGGTGGCCAACTCAAAGACCTCAGCAAATCTGAAAGTTGAAGGTAGATTGTTGTGATGTTTTGATCATGTTGTGTTACTTATCTGTAGCGCTTTAACACATTAACTGAAAGTACATACAACATTCATCTTTACAGCTGTGAAGGTCAAGAAGACGCTGAAGAACCAAACTGTTATCGAGACTCATGATGCAGTATTTAGTCTAGAGCTCACTCATCTGGATGTCAAAGGTTCCCAGTGGATCAAAAATGGAATTGAAATAGTTCCAAGTGATAAATATGAAATCACAGTAGATGGCCTTGTTCATGCTCTGAAGATAAAAAATTGCAGCATTCAGGATGAATCGGTTTACGGATTCAAACTTGGAAAGCTTTCTGCTAATGCAAGACTGAATGTTGAGAGTAAGTTTTTGTTTTGTTTTCTTTCAAAATGTTTAGAATTGATAATAGTTGCTGCTATTAATCTTTAATATTTTCTTCATTCATGTGCAGCAATTAAAATTGTGAAGAAGCCAAAGGATGTCACGTCCTTGCTAAATGCCACTGCTTCTTTTGAACTGAGCTTATCCCATGATAACATCCCTGTGAAATGGATGTTTAAGAACCAAGAGCTTCGGCCAAGTGCAAATATCCAAATACTGTCAGAGAGGAAAGCACACAAGCTTGTCATTTCCAATGTTGAAGAAAACATGGCAGGAGAGTACACAGCTGTAGTAGGACATATGCAGTGCAGTTCATTTTTACATGTGGAGTGTAAGTATACTGGTTCGAGCTTACATTTTTGCTACTCTATAGAGTTTTCTATAGTCTGCATAAGAATGACAAAACAATTTATCAGATTTTCAAACAAGAATTTAAACACGTTTCAAATCCAATTAAAAATACGATACATTTTTTATCTTGGTCTTTTGTTTATTAAGGAAAATTATCCAATATTACATATTTGAGTATTGGTATATGATGTGACCCCCTTATGCAGCAGTAACTGCAGCTAAACAATTTCATGTACTGTTGATCAGTCAGCTTATTTAGCCTATTGTATTCTACACCTGACCTCGATGTGTTTTTGGATGTCCTTACATGAATTGCTTAATTCAGATTTTTTTTGCAATGTTTGTATTGGAGTAAGATCATGACTTTGCCAAAAATCCTTTATCAATCATACTGTGGTATAAAGACTTGTGTGCTTTGTGTTGTGCTTCCTCTTGTGATTCAGGTCATAGACAGATATCCTGATATTTCATTTAAACTTTTCTTGTATAGTTCATTAACAATTCATTCTTCCATCAACAATACCAAGTCGTTCTGTCTCAGATACATCAAAACACTCTCAGTCTCTGACATTACCACCACCACTTGTCACATGGCAGAAGTTCTTAGCTGCAATGTAGTTTCTATCTTTTTTCCACACATAATTCTCATTCAAACCAATATATTTTGGTCTCATCTGTTAAAAATCTATTTATCTAGCAGCTGTTTTGGCATTTCCTTGTGCTCTGTAGCAAGCTGAGGACTGGCAGAAATGTTCCTTCAGAAGGCCAGTGATTTTCTCCTAACGACCCTGAAATGCACACCGTTGTTGTTCAGTGTTCTCCTGATAAACACACTAGACTCAGGAACATTATCACTGGCCAATGTGAAAGAGGCCTTGAGTTGCTTAGATGTTACCCTGTGCTCCTTTGTGACCTCATACACAATGAGTCTGAGTGTGGACTGGTAGAATCCAAAGTTTTTAGGCATATATTTTTGCAAAATCTTCCAGTCTGATGAGCATCAAAAACTTTTTTTACGTCCACAGAAATATCCTTTGTCCTGTGATACACTTTCAGAAATGTAAAAAAAATCAGGCTTTTATAGATCCCTTTTCTTCAATTCACTCACATCGGAATGTCATTAACTGCTATTTATAGTTATATAGTAGTACACAAGTTAATTTTGCAACTCATGGATCATTGATAATTGTTCTCAATTAACAAATGACCAAGTATAATATTCTTGGGGTTTTTTTTGTTTGAATTGGTTTCTTTATCTATGTTTTGACTTGTGTGAAAATCTGATTATTTTAGGTCATGTTTCTGTAGAAATAAAAAAATTTCTAAAGAGTTCACGCACTTTCAAGGACTATTCTAAGCACAAGACTAAATTCATGTGGTTGCTTTCCAGCTTTAAGGGTCACGAGAACCATGAAGAACATTGAGATTCCAGAGACCCAGGTGGCCACTTTCGAATGTGAAGTGTCACATTTCAATGTCCCGTCCACCTGGCTGAAAAATGGAGTTGAGATTGAGATGAGTGAAAAGTTCAGAATTGTGGTGCAGGGCAAGCTCCACCAACTAAAGATCATGAACACCAGCAGAGACGATGCAGCAGAGTATACATTCGTGTGTGGAAATGACAGAGTCTCTGCTACTCTGACCGTTAGCCGTAAGTTTCCTCTCGTGAACTTAGTAGTAATTGTTGATAGTACATTAAATATACAATAGTTTGTTAAAATTGTTGTAATTAAAGCTTTAACAGTGAAACATTTTTACCTTTTTTACAATTACTTGACCATATGCACTTTTACTTGTCTACCATGTGAGGGATTATTCCCTACATTCTCCAAAATTTAAAAGGAAATATATACACCTATAAGTAACAAAGAAGCGGACTGCTAGAGCAGTGCATTAGATGGCTTTGCTCAAGTTTGACAACATGATGATTTTTTTTGTTCATTTTCCTAGCCGTACTCATCACCTCAATGCTGAAAGATCTCAACGCACAGGAAAAAGACACCATTACATTTGAAGTGACTGTTAATTATGAGGGCATCACCTACAAATGGCTGAAGAATGGAGTAGAGATCAGATCTACTGACAGATGCCAGACTCGATCTAAGCAGCTCACCCACACTCTCACCATCCGTAACGTTCACTTTGGTGATAGTGCAGAGTACAAATTTGTGTCCGGATCAGCTCAGACATCAGCAAATCTGTTTGTTGAGGGTAAGCTCTACATTTTACAGCCATAATGTGTGCCTTTATAGTATACAATTCATATTCATAATATCCTTTTATGTTCTCTAGCTCGTGTCATTGAGTTTACCAAACATATCAAAGACATTAAAGTCACTGAGAAGAAGAAGGCTATCTTTGAATGTGAGCTCTCTGAGCCTAATATTCAGGTGACATGGATGAAAGATGGGCAAGAACTTGAAATTACAGAAAGGTAAGGTTTTTTTCAAAGTTGTCACATTGCTAATACTGTATTTATAAATGACCTGTAGTAATTGAAGATTTACTGATCCATGCAGGCACAAGGTTTCCACGGACAAATACATCCAGCGCTTAATGATACAGACTGTTCGCATGTCTGATGCTGGCGAATACTCTGTGGTTGCTGGCTCAAGTGTGTCCAAGGCTTACCTCACAGTTGAGGGCAAGGATGTCCGTATTACTGAACCAGTTGAGAAAGAAATAACGGTAAACATTCTCTTATAAATTTATTAATGCTCTGTCATATAAAGGAGGTCATATAGAGTCAGTTAAAACTGTACAGTCAGTATTGTAAGTACTGTTAGATCACACCACATTCCAGCATTCCCATTGGGGATGTGACATTTAAAGTCTTATTGGCTGCCACAGGGTATCACTGAGACATGTCTAGTCCAATTAGTGTTTTAAAAGTAAAATGTTCATGTTAAAAATATTCAGCAATATGTTATTTATTGTCATGACATGGACAGAATGGACAAGCCCTTTCCAGAAAGCATTTTGTTTTTGTTTCCAAATGTTAATATACAATGCCATGTCCTCCAGTGGAGGGGCATAGGGAGGAAAGCTGTATAGTTATGCAGCGTTTAACGAGCACAGTATATTTTGTAAAACAGGTTGTTAACTGGAATGGTCATCGGCCAGGCGTTGTCAAAGTCACATAGTTTACTGTAGTGTAAAGGGTATTTTCACAATTAAATGTGTCAGAGATAATGCTGAAAACACAAGTGGAAGCCTGAACTGTTAAACATGTACTAAACCATTTGAATGTATGGATATTCAAATACTATAATTATAAAAATATAGCAATGGTGGCTACTCTTATGATCCATGACCCAATAATCCAATGACCAGGGTGGCATGGTGGCTTGGTGGGTAAAACAGCTGCCTCACAGCAAAAAGGTCCCAGGTTCAATTTCTGTATGAAGTCTGCATGTCCTCCCCGTATCTGCATGGGTTTACTCCGTCCGGGTACTCCGATTTCCTCCCACAGTCCAAAGACACGCGCACTAGGGTAAATTATTACTCTAAATTGGCATTGACTTGTATATATATATATATATATATAATTAGTCTTGAGATGAACTTGTGTATGGATATAACCTTGTTTGTGTCGCTGAGATGGCCACTGATAGTGACGTT
>JAVSBV010000121.1:8138906-8190461 GCA_033117975.1 Parotocinclus spilosoma
CGCTGAGATGGCCACTGATGCTGATAGTGACGTTAAAGACGTTTTTGCATGCAAGTGTTTCCTATTAATCTCTTTTACATGCATGTTTTTGCAGGTGCTTGAGAAACAGAGAGCTACACTGGAGTTTGAAGTCAACGAAGATGACATTGAAGGACGCTGGCTCAGGAATGGTGTTGAAATCGAGATAAACGTTGACAAGCGTTTTAACTACGTCATCATTAGGAAAGTACACCGCCTGACAATCACCGAAACCTGGAGGAGTGATGCTGGAGAATATACGTTCATTGCTGGGAAGAACAGGAGTGTGGTAACACTACACGTTAACAGTGAGTATTTTGTTTTGCCCAATGTTTTTGTATTCCATGCTTATGATTTTTTTTCTGCATATTGTTAATGGTTAAATAAAATTGTAAAGTAGCACAAAAATATTTTAAAGATTTTTTTACATTGGCAGAGCACATGAAGCGGTGGGAAGTTTTGGAGGTTTAGAAACTTTTAGATCAGCAAAAATATTTAATAAAAATGTTGACATGCTACAAGATTATTAATCAAGAGTGCACAACACAACCACTGTTATCTATACACAGGGCTTTGTAAACCTAAATAAATTACCATTGTAATATCAAGATTAGCTTGTAAGATGTAGTGAAGTAACTACTGAGATATAAAATAAACAATACATTTTACACCATAATTTGATGTGTGTTTTATTAGTATAAAATAATGATAAAAATCTATTCTGGATACATTTATCTCTATTTTTTCAGTTCCTGAGCCTCCTCAGATTGTCAGGCACATGGAACCTTTGTCTGTTGAGGCTGGTAAACCTGCTCGCTTCACTGTCGAGGTAACTGGTATCCCTGAGCCCCAGGTCACCTGGTATAAAAACTCTCAAGCTTTGTCATCTGGATTCAAGTGCAAGTTCCTGAGAGAGGGCAATGAACACACCTTACTGCTCATTGAAGTATTTCCTGAAGATGCAGCTCAGTACAACTGTGAGGCTAAAAATGACTACGGACAGGCCACCAGCTCAGCTACTCTAAATGTAGAAGGTAAATATTGAAGAATTTGTTGTGCTTAGATAGATGTTTATACAAAGTAACTTCTTAAACTAATTTCATATTATGGTTGGGATAAACAGTGGGTTTAAAAAAAATAAAATAATCATATATATATATATATATATATACATTTTCTGCGGGTTTAAAATGTAGGTGAAACAAAAACAAACAAAAAAAACCCTCATGCTATTCAACAGGTAGTGAAAATGTTGCTTGTCTTCGTTTATAGCTATGATTTAAGACTGGAAGAGGGAGGGTTGGAGGCTTTCCCTAAAAAATGTACTGTGAAATTTGACTGTAGAGCCATGAAGTGATCAAATTACCATCAAATTCCACAATAGAACTGTGAAATAATTTATGGTCAGTGCATAATCAACCAAGATTACAGTTCTATTATGAATTTTGACAGTGGAACCATGAAGTGGCCAAATTACATAAATAAAATTCATAGTTGAATTGTGAACTTTATAGTCAAACTGTGAAAGCTCACAATAAACTGTCAAGCAATTTACAGCTTTACTATGAAATTTTGTACATTTCATAGAGCAGTTTTTCCTGGGTCACAGCTTTTATGTAGTTGAGTTATAGTTCTTGTAGGTAAAATCTAGTCACTCAAACTCAACTGACCTGGCTCTCACAACCAGAGCAACACTTAAACTGAAAGCAAGAAAGAATCCCTTGGTGAGTCAAACACACAGAACCAGACAGACTGCAAAGACCTGGGACAAGGCCCAGGGCCAATATGAAACCCATATTTAAGGAATGTCTCTATGAAATTAACTGGTGATGAGGACTTATGGTGACTGCTGCACTGCCACTGGGGGACACCTTGAGTTTAGCAGCTATGTTGCTTTGCTAGAGACCAACAAATAAACTTCAGCTTGCCAGACTTTTGATAAGAAGCAGAGTGGCTCAGTCAATAAATCACTACTTCCCAAAGCAGGGCCACTCTGGTTTGGTTCCCCCTTGGGACAAATTGCTTAAGCCTACTTCAGGCTTAAGCCTACAATTGCCAGTTGAATTAATTGAATTCAGTCCTACACCACTTTGAGTTTGATCCTAGCCTTGCTCGTCCTTACAGTACCTGGAGCTCCATGAGTTGTGGGGGCTGGGCCAGTAGCGCCTGTCTGAAACGATTTAACCATGTAATCCATGTTCTTTCACAGTTCCAGAGGTGGTTTCACCTGATACTGGTGCACCTTTATCACCACCTGTGATTATATCCCCGATACAAAGCACCACAGCCATCGAAGGCGCATCTGCAAAATTTCAGTGCCGGGTGTCAGGAGAGGGTAAGGATGTGGACTAATTACAACTACAATACTACTATAATTACAAGTACATGTGCTTGTGGTCATATTCAGTTGTACAATTTATATACCTGTCTCTGTCCTTTACAGATCTGACGATTTCCTGGTACTGCAAAGACAAAGAGATCAAGCAGTCAAGTTATTTCCGAATGTCTCAGTTTGACGATAGCTGCCAGCTGGAGATCGGCAGAGTTTACAAGGAGGATGACGGAGAGTATACCTGTGTTGCTCGCAATTCTGCCGGAATGGTCTCTTCCTCTGCATTGCTGAAAGTAGAGGGTGAGTTTTTATTCTCAAAACTCTTTGTAATAGCATGTTCAGGGCAATGATGCTTCTGCTAATGGATGTCACACCTTATTGTTTGGTATCAGCTAGGGGTGTGTGATATTTATGGTCTATGCTAATATTGTAACTGTTGTTTCATTGACATGTCACTCACTTAAAATAGGGCTGCAGTGTTTCAATATCAGGTTTTACTAAGTTTATAATATTCCATTTCAATACTCTATTGTAAAGGCGCTATATAAATAAAATTGAATTGAATCCATTTAATGCTTTAAATCAAATAACAATTGCCTTCTTTTAACAATGCTTGCTGCTTGCATGATGTAAGAGCTTTTACGTAGATTTTTAAAGACTCGTGGCGTTTAAATTATGTGAATACTTTAAATTGGCACAAAACAACACAAAAAGGTGGTTTATAAACAGTAAAAGGTTTATAGGTTTAATATTGACTGAGATGTTAATTGAAAACGCCACTTTAATATATAAACCCTGATTTTGTTTTTTGTTTTGTGCCGCATTATTTTGACATACAGTTTGTAAACTAGAAAGGCACTTAAATGAAATGACCAGTATCATTCTTTGATACATTCTGGAAGAAAATGTATTGTTTTGATTAACTGACCAATCAATAAAAAGTTAACTAAAAACCAACAGTTAATATCATATTAACAAGAGCAAGCTTTTTCAAACACATTTTTTTTTACAACTTCCAAGACAGTATTGGGATTATTTTAATTCAGGATCACACACCCCTAGTAACTGCTACTTGCATTTTGATTATAGTGCTGTATTGGATGATATTGTGTAATACTGACACTGTTTGCATATCTTGGGAAATGGTTTGTATCAATAGGACTGATATAGAAGCAAAATTGCTAAGAAACAAGTCTAAATTCTTGTACTACCTATGATGGCTGAAAATTCCTTACATTCTGACAGGGAAAGCACAAATTACCGACATATCATCCAAAGATTCGTCAGCTGGTCAAAAGCCTGTTTTTATTCATCCTCTTGTAAGCTGTGCCGTGACTCCCGGGGAAGTGGCAAGATTTTATGCTTGTGTTTCGGCCATGCCAAAACCAGAAATCAGCTGGTTTCATGGCCAGGAGCCGGTGAAGCCGAGCAAAAATATTGTCTTTCATTTTGACGAAATGACAAACACTGCTACATTAATCATAGTTGATGCTTTCTCTGAGCATGCTGGACAATACATTTGCAAAGCAACCAATTCTGCTGGAGAGGCAGTCTGTACAGCAACACTTACAGTGACCAGTGAAGGTAAATAAATCGAGGACTTCAAATAATGCACCGTATTTAACTGTTGCTGCACACCGTTTTCCAAACTGAAGTCTCTGACTATTTTTCCCAGTGAGACTTCAATCACTTTTACTAACTGCACCAAATGAATTCTAAAGTGTGATGTATACTTCTCTTTTCATGACTGTTTCATGTTGTACCATGGTCTCACCAGCTAGCAGCTGTCTGCCTAACATAGTCCTTTCCCTTGCACCGATATTGAATTTCTTGCGCCTAAATGATAGCCGATTGCTCTGACCATTATCGGTATTAAAACATAATTTAACCTTGTAAAGATCATTTAACCAATACGTACACCCTGTAATCCATATAGGAGTTGCTGTTAAAACAGAATCAGTAATCATTTGCATAACAATAAAACAGGTGAATTAGACATAACATTTACTGTAAATATAAGTTGCAGTTGACAAAAACCTTTTTATTTTCTAACCTTTCTTTAAATAGGCATGAATGTATTTTTTTTCAGAATCGATACAAGCAACAAACAATTACATGTATAGGATAGCTTATGATCAAGGCTCTATAGAGTCAGATCATGTATTTTGCTTAATGAAAACCAGATAAATATTCATATATAAATATAGACATTTATGTATAAATGTAATTATGATATATGTATTATGTATTATGTATTATGATATATGTATTAAAATGTTAGAGCGAAATGATACATTTATTGGAGAAAATTGAACAATGACAGCACACCTAAAGGGATCCTTGACAACTTTTTATTTGCTACGCACCTGGAAATGTTGTCCAGGTCTCCGGGCAGACATAGGCCCTTAAAAAAAAAAAAAAAAAACTATAAACGAGAGATCTTCGGACACATAATTTAAATGAAGCTCGGTTACAATCGAGCCCTTCGTGAAAGGCAAGTAAAAATGGAAGACACTTTAAAACCATTTTGACAGAGAGGCACAATAGCTATTTGCTAGCCCATCACAACACTAATCCAGATTCAAGTCCTGGTCATGTCAGCTTCAATCGTCTAGAGATTTAGCCAATATAAACTGTTTCTGCAGAGTCAAGAAAGTGGCCACTTGAAGGTCACTTCACCAAACCATAGTGGCCATACTTATGTCTTCAGTTCACTCACAATATCCAGTACTTCTGAATATTTAGTTATGGAGGAAAAACAAGATAACATATTGCAATGTGATCATTTAATCTAAGAACTTGCTGAGTTTAGCTGTCTTTAAGAAGGATCGTTATCTACTGTAGTAAAGTAACAGATGTTAATAAAGAAAAGATTAACAGTTTTCCATGACTAATAACACAGTGACTTTCACTACATTGTCTGTGAAAAGTGTATGCATTTTGGTAAGGGCAAGGTTTGGCTGCCTATAAGTTCTAATGTGAGACCAAATATTAAATCTCAGCAAGAAATTAAGGGTGATTATTAAGTAAAAGTGGTACTTAAGGTACCTGCACCTGTTCAGAATAACCAAATTCAATATAGACTAGATAGTGTAATATTTAAAAACAAACTTTTTTTCCAAATAAAATGTGCTGCAGTTCTATTTCTCAGCAATTCAGTGTAAAGTGTGGATAGAGTGACACATTCATATTTATATGAAAGTGCTCGCATTCATTGTAGCCACCTGGCTAAACAATATTAACATTGTTAGTACTGAGATACTGAGTAACTGAGATGAGTATAGTAACCAAGGGTGCATCCTAAACTGAGAAAATACAGCCACACTCTAAAACTGCATGTAGAAGCTGTTTGCAGTGCTCACCTCTAAATGGTCGATTGATTGATGCATGCTTATCGTCATACTTTTTTTTCATCTTTTACATTTTTGGCACAATTTACACCAATCTGCTTATTTTCTTAGCTTTCTGCTATTTCTAATAAACTCCAATTTACCAATTTGCAGTTGCAAAACCACACGAGGAAATGAAAATTGAAGAAGTCAAAGGTAAGCTTCATCTACATGATCTTGTCTTTAAGTAATTAAAGGTTCTTCTGTGAAACAGTGTTGAATGTATAATATTCCATCTCATGATGAGTATACAACTGCATGGATCCTTTTGATTGTGGAACATTTTCATATATTATCATTATATCTATATGTCTGACCTCTGAATGGATTTTATATAGCAAGCAGTTTGATAACGTGCTTGCTCTAAAGCATTTTGGGAATAGGGTTTTTTTGCATTTGTTCATGATCCTTAAAACAGCATGAAGGATATATCTTGGCAAAGAAACCAAAGAGAATAGTTTCCAGACCACAGGAAATAACTTATTTAAAAGATATGGAAGTAGCCACATCTTTTAATCCCTTTTTACATTTCCTGCATCTGGAGCTTCTTACTGCAAATATTTCTTAGACTGGCTTGCAGATAGCGGTATGTGATTAATGTTGTTTGCTTCTTAAATAACATGGTCATACTTTAAAACTATATTAGTTCGAATAAACGCCTTCTCATGTAAATCTAGACCTGCTTCAGCAATCCGTTGTCTTTTTATTTAATAGAGAATATTTGTTCTCTAAATGTTCTCAACCATTTACACCAATATAAGGATTAGAAAGGGCGTTTATTCATCTGTCTGCAAGTCAGGTAAGGAATATTTTAGTGGATATAGAGGTACAATAATTAAAAAAAAACTATTTCAGAAAAGCAGTTATATATATTGGGATATATTAATGCTTTGAAAAGAAATTTATGCTCTGAAGAAGGACACAGAAGAAGGAACAAAACACCAAGCCATTTTCAAGTCAGAATCTTTAATAAAGAATCAAGTCTTGCGTTTATTCGAACAAATATGGTGAGTGAATTTGTTTTTTATGGCTTTGTGCCTTGATGCATGTATTTAATATTTTTATTAATATCCAAATATATTTTCATCTTTTTAGCAAACTGGGCATTTTTGTTGATCTTTGTCTCACTTCTTTTACAGAACTATCTAATGATGAAGCCAACAATACTGAAAAAGGAAGACTGCTGTATGATGCCATGTCAAATTCTGAAGACGTTTTAGATACTGGTCTTGACACAGAGTTTGGGTCGGAAAACATTAAACCTTCTATTGTTAAAAAACTCAAATACAAATCTGTTGTGGAGGGGGATGTGATGGCCTTTAGGTGTAAATTAGTTGCTAGACCACCTCCAGTGATATTGTGGTTTCATAATAACAAGCAAATCCAAAAGGAGCACCGTCGTAAAATTCATTCAGTGAGTAAAACGCAGGTACATTTAACAACTTTAACAATCAATGATATCAAGGATAAAGACTCGGGAAGTTACAAAGTAATGGCGATTAACACAGAGGGATCTGCAGAATCAACTGCATCGCTTCTCGTTTCATTGAGGGAAGAGCAAGAAGCAAATCAGTTAAGTCTTTCTAGACGTTCAAACAGATCCCATTCAAGTTTGGATTCGCTGGTTGATCAAACAAAGGAAAGGAAAATTAGAGTAGACCTAAGATGTGTTGGGTCACCTTTTGATAAAACGACTAAGGCACAACTACGGGGGCACAAAAGGCAAAAGGGTTCTTTGTTCCGTACAATGTACTTCAGGACTGACTCTCCAACGAGGGTCCCAGACAAAGATAGCAAGCTTGAAACTGCTTCAGAACGTGCTCGTTCTCCAGCCCCTATGTTTGAAAAATATGAGCGCTTCAGTGATCGCTACAGTGACATTTACTGTGACAGATTTACTGGTCGTGACCGATACAGCGACAGGTTCAGTGACAAATTCAGTGATAGATGCAGCGATCGGTACAGTGATAGATTTAGTGACACTGATAGCCTTCATGGAGAGGTTAGAGCAAAGCTTAGTCTTTTGCAGAAAGCAGTCAAAAAGAAAAAGAGGCTTTCTGTGTCAACAATGTCCTCCACTGAATTTGAGCTAGAATCAGTCACAAGTGAGACTAGCACAGATTTTGCAGATAAACTCAAGGGAAAACAGCTTCTATTTCCAGAGCACCCGAATACCCGTGTAAGTGATCAGGCTATGGGTACCTTTAATAAATATTCTGCAGACTTTCAAACTAGGCTAGAGAGGATTACTGGGCTTGGAGCGCTGTCCGCTGAGCCTACACAGCCAAGGGTAAAGCACTCATTTGAGCCTCAGTCTAAATCCAGGGCAGTACAAATGATGCGAGGTGAACTCCCACTAGAGGACATGAGAAGAAATAAAGCTAAATTAGACCTGTCTAGAGAAATGGATGAGGCGAGTGTTTTAACAGATGCATCTCTAAAGGAGGTCAGATATGTCGTTTCAGCTGAAACAGATGACACAGTTCTTAAACAATGGAATGACAATGCAAAGGAAAAGGAACCCTTTGTGTTGCAATGGCTCGAGGCAGGTGAAGCCACCAAGAAACATACTGAAGCTGTCTTTGGAGATGAAGTTTCACCGGGTTTTTTGCATAAATATGAAGAGAAAATCAGCCAAAGACAACCTGCACCTTTATCTCAAACCATTTCAAGAACTAAAGAAAGGCTCAGGTATGAACATCAAACAGAATGTGCCATCATGCCATCTGAAGAAGCTGTATTAGAACATGAATATGGAGAGAAGACTTTGGTCCCATCTGCGATGACATGGCACGAGTGTCATGAAGTGTCTGTTAGTCCGGAAAGGCTTAATAAAACTGATAAGTTAACTTCTCAGGATTTCTTCTCACTGGAAAAATTGGCCTTTAGAGAAGATGTTACTCCAACTAATTTACATACATTTGAAGAGAAAGTCAACCAGAGACATGCACTTCTATCTCAGGACGTTTCAAGATCTGTAACCAAAGGAAGTCTCAAAGATGAACATCAAATTCAAAGTGAGGTGATTTCATCTGAGGGACTTGTATTACAGCATGAAGATGAAGAAAAGACTTTGGTTCCATCTGCAAAGAGAAGGCAAGAGCGTCATGGAATGGCTGTTGCTCCTGAGAGGTTAAAAGAAAAGATGCCTTATTTAACAAAAGCTGAAAAGCGTTCCTCTCAAAAATTCTTAAAGGAAGAATTAGCCTTTAGAGATGATGTTCCATCAATTCCTTTATATAAATATGAAGATAATATTAACCAAAGACAGCATGCACCTTTATTTCAGAATAGACCTGTCACCAAAGAAAGGATTGGGGATGAAAGACAAACAGAAGGTGGCATCATCTCTTCTGAAGGAACTGCATTAGGAACACATAGGGAATTGCATTCAACTCAAGAATTGGAGATGTTAACACAACCAGTAATTAAATCAGAGGAGGGTGAGGGGCACAATAAGCAGTTGTTGCTGCAAGACCATTTGACACAAAAACCGAAATGTGAGAAAGTCTTCGGTCAGGAAGAATCCTTAGCGCCAGTAAGGACATGGCAACCGAGTCAGACTGACACAGAGAAAACATCTGCATCCAAAACACAGTTAATATCGCCTAAAGAAAAGCGTATGAGTGATCAAGCGCAATGGAGAGGGCCACATTTATCACGAGAAAGGATAACTGAGTTTAAAACCGAAAGTGAGCGATATGTTAGTGAGCAGGATGCATTGACTGAACGAATAATGAAATGGCAACTTGATGTTTTGAACGAACAAGAGCGTGCAGGTCACTCAGAGCCCAACTGGGCTACGGTTGAAGATAGTGCTGAGGGAACTAACACTATAAACAGTCAGTCATTGTCATTTGAGAGCATTTCTCATCAGGACAATAAAAAGTTACCAGCTGAAAGTGACTATCTTGTCAGTGAAGAGGAAGCTCTGGCCACACGCATTAAAAAATGGCAGCATGACATTTTAACCGAGCAGGAGCAGGAGGAAAATATCGAATTGGAATCTAACTGGACTACGAATGAGCACCTGCAGCTCTCAACTCAAACAATGGAGAGTGGCTCTGAATCTGTTTGTGTGCCTGATTCTCATGGTGGAATGCCTCAAAGGTTGGTTTCAAAGCAAGAAACCAAGACCGCACTGCCAAAAATGTTGGACAGGACTGAAACTTATGATGCACCAGCCTTTCTTACTGTCTTGTCAGATATAAAGGTTAAGACAGGACAAATGACAGAACTACAATGCAAGTTTCAAGGAAATCCAAAGCCTTCAGTTTGTTGGCTTAAAGATGGGCAGCCTTTAATAAGAGATCCGGATTTTGATGTGCGCACAAGAGAAAACTCTTCAACGTTAACCATATACTATCCGGCATATGACCACCAGGGTTTGTTTACTTGTGATATTGTAAACAAACACGGAAAAGCAAGTACATCTTGCATGCTGACAGTAACCTGTGATGAACAGGTCTGGCCTGAAACTCCTCGGGAAGTTAAAGTAACGGAAGAATTAGCCAAAGAACAACGAATAGACGAAGAACTCGAGCTATTCATGAATCCTGGTTTAGACAATAAGGCAACATTGCAAGTACCGCAGACGGTCATCCATATTCCTTGCACCTCCGAATCCTATAGCCAGTCTTCTCTAGTAGAAATCAGAATAACGGCTCCAACGCCAGTCCTAGATATTACTGAGGACCCTTTTGTGACTGCTGCTAAAACAACTGAGGCTTCACCTGAAGAGGGCAGTTCGCAGACCATAAAGCACAAGTTCACATTTTCCTTTGATACTGTTGATGAAGAACCCCAAATTATTAAAGAGCTGGATAACTTAAGTTGCTCAGAGGGCCAAACCGCAGTGCTAGAATGCATCATATCTGGCGAGCCAGCACCTATTATTACATGGTTATATGATCATATGGTTCTTGACCCTGACACAGGCAAATACAGATTTGAAGAGCATGACAAAACGTGTAGGCTGTACATTCGCGATTTTACTTATCTTGATGCAGGAACATATAAATGTACTGCTATAAACAAGCTTGGCCAAGCCGAAAGTGTGGCAGATGTGTCGTTTGACAACACACTATCAGGGAACATTGGATTTTCACCCATTTGTAGTGCAGAAATGAGTGAACAGTCAAGACGTCATGATTTCTCAAGTGCTATTGTACCCACAGTTAGACCTAAAGCATTAATTGCTTCTTCTACCTTACCCAGAGAAATATCTGATAAAGTTGAGGAGGATAATCTTAACAAATCCATGACAGCTGAAGACATTTCACAATTTCCCAGGACACGAGTAATTCCAGTTACTGATGTATCTCCTGTCATGCAACAGGGTGCAGGAAGGGCCCGTGCTAAACAGCCTAGTAGATCGGACGAAACTGTTATAACTGGTTGTGGTTTGCAATCGTCAGGTGCAGAGGTGAGCGTAACGAAATTAAAACAGTCCTTTGAGACAATTAAATCTCCTACAGTAGAGTCTAAAGACACAGATTTCACTAGAGAATCGTTTTATACAGTGGAGGATTTTCCAGAATTGGCATTAGATATAGAACAGTATGGAGAGCATTTAACACCGTCATACATAAGTGGAGAGAGTATTACTGCAGCTACACCTTTAGTTGAAGGCAAGATGTCCCCACTTAGATTGATATCAGATGTAGGACAGAGATTGACTGCGGATAACACAGTACAGTCCATTGATGAAGAATTAACAGAAAGTAAGTCATTCGAGGAGCCAGCCCGTAGTGATTTGCATCATTTTGTGTCTCTCTCCAAAGTCACTGAAGTACAGCAGTCTCCTTCTTTAATCAGACCTCAGGCTATGTTGCCAGAGAAGACAAGAGATGTAACTGTCAGTCCTGGTTGTCTACAAATGAAAAACAGTCATGGAGAGGATGTGATTAAAAATGGATCCATAGGAGCCTTTGTTAGACCAGGCGGCAGTCACCTTGAAAAAGAAGATAGTGCCTTTTATGTTCAAACAATCCCTGAGCACCAGAAGCTTGCTGAGATGTCTGTATCAGCAAAATCTGACCTGGATTCACAAATTAAATCAAGTCAGAGCAGCATAGAGAGTGGTGCCCTGAGTGAAATACCAAAGCAGCGGGAACGTAGAAAAGATGTCAGCCTGGGTGCTGCTGGGATCGCCAAACTTGAGGAAGAAGAAGTAACTTTTAGTGCTGTTTACAACTATTATAATCCACCATCTGATTGGGGAAGACCCTTGTCACCGGAGTCAGAGATGTCAATTGAAGTAGGTAGCACTTTCAGTGAGGAGATGACAGAAGTTGAGCGATTCTACACACCGGCTTCATCGACTGAGATTTCTCAACTTCCAAAATCACCAGAATCCTTCCATACATCCACTGAGACCCCAGGACGGGTGATGACTCCCCCAGAATGTCGGTTTTCTCCACTGGAATTAAAGAGACTATCGAGCAGATCCAGTGATGGATTGTATTCTCCTGCTAAGTTCTTTAGGTCCCCCGATGATGAGGGTATTGAAACCACTCCGCCTGTATTTACTATTGATGAGAGCATGATTCTTCCTGAAGGACGCGATATGTTAGGCTTAGGGGCTCTTCAGGAGAAGGTACAAGGAATTCCTCCAGCCTTTCTTAAACCTCTGACCAAGAAAAGAGTATTTGAAGGCGACTCGTTACATTTCAGCGCTGAAGTGTTCGGGCTACCGTCTCCGGAAGTGAAATGGTTTCGAAACAAAACGCGTCTGGTGCAAGACGAGAGAACTTGTATTGAAAGAGATGGCGATAACATAGTATTGGAAATACAGCGAATCACCAAAAGCGATCAAGGGGAGTATATTTGCGAGGCAGTTAATTATGTAGGCGAGGCAAAAAGTGTTGCTCTGGTTGTTGTGGTGTCTCACGATGCAAGGATGATGCCGGCACCCCCTGCCGTTACCCATCAACATGTGATTGAATTTGATGTTGAGGAGGACGAGGATCAGTCGAGGTCTCCCTCCCCGCAGGAGATTTTGCTAGAGGTTGAACTGGATGAGAACGAGGTGAAGGAGTTTGAGAAGCAGGTGAAAATTGTCACGATTCCTGAATACACACCTGACAACAAGAGCATGATCATATCTCTCGATGTTCTGCCGAGCATGTATGATGAGGGTGGGGTGGATTTTGTAACCCAGGAAAGCGATGATTTCAAAATAGCGTTCGAGGTCACAGAGATGCCTCCACGTTTTATTAACCCAATATGTGACATAGAGACACCGGAAAATACGACCGTCATGTTTGAATGCTCTTTGATGGGAATACCATCACCAATAGTGTCATGGTTCAAGGGTAATATAAAGATCCCGCACGATAAGAAAAAGTACATTCAGAGCTCTGACGGTGACAACCATTTCCTGAAGATCCTGAAAGCCAACACCCATGATAGTGGAATTTACACGTGCCGAGCAATCAACGTCGTGGGCGAGACACTTTGTAGGGCGTCGTTAATGGTGCTGAATCAGCAAGCGTATTCAGGGAAGGCTAGAGGAAGGGAACTCACAGCGGTGTCCCTGGGCAGTGCCAAAGTTCAGCCTCAAAAGTTTGACTTGGTTGTCGGAAATTCATCGTTTGACAATGATCAAACCTCAGAGATCGAGCTCGAGTTTGAGTTCCCACAGGAAGCTGACGAGTCTCAGAAAACTGTACGACTGGTAGCCATAACTGATAATGAGGTCAGCGAGCAGGGCGAGAAATATGTTAGCATCAATTTTGACGTTTTCGCTGAACCCTCAAAAGAGGACAAAATAGAGTTCAAAGGCAAATCAACAAATATGTGTAGCTTTCATTTCCAGATTATAGAAACACCCCCGAAATGTATAATACCGCTTCAGAATGTTACTGCTGCGATAGGAACACCAGTGCTGCTTCAGTGTTTAGTGAGTGGAAAACCAAACCCTATAGCAGAATGGTTCAAAGATGGTACTCGAATAACCAACCCTAGATATATCATACAGGAAAAAGCAACAGGGCACTTTAATTTGCTTATAACAAACGTGGCTCAGAGTGATGCCGGCGAATTCAAATGTATTGTCCAAAACACAGCGGGATCCACTGAAACAGTGTCCCTGCTGAAGGTATTTTAAATCATCACCTTGTTGCTATACATGATTGTTCATTGTGTTTTCTACAAAGGGCATAGTCACAACAGGTGTCATATATGTGTACATTACTGATTAAAAAAAATGTTTGGCTTAATATATGGTTAAATCTGAGTTTGTCTATTCATTAAACAGTTTATATAATATATATTTGTTATTATAAATGTCTATTTTTGTTCACACTTGGGCCACAGTGGTGCAGCATGTTTTTTATTTTTTTCCCCTCTTTTAACAGTGCAATTTATTTCATGATAATTGGTATACAGTTTAATGCAGAAGTGTGCTTACCCCTGGTGAAATTGCACATATTACTGATTTTGGAATAAAATGAGGTTACCCCACTATTACACTAAGCAAACGTTAATACAGTGGTGCCTTGGTGCTCTGGTATTTTTCCATAAGTAATAATGTATTCTATGGTACAGGTGCTCACTGATTTACAAAGAGGATTTTTTTTGACAAATACATCATAACTCGAAAGTTTCATGAACAGAGGAGTTTAATATATATTTATAATATATACAGTATTTAATATATTCTGCTCATATGCCCAGCATAGGCGGGATAGTATCGCACTGCACAGGTTCCCACTGTTTTCCTTTTGCCTGGCTGTTAACACTAACAGCTTAGGACCTTCTTAGGACCCATGATGACTTATTTGCACTAAAAATAGAGTAATGTAGATGTAAAAAATTTAATGAAATAAAAATACGAGAGACACATTGGAGATCAGGGCTGAGCGAGAGCTATTGTGCAGGTACGACTGGAATTAATTGTACAGCTCAACATACATACATGTTTAAGCAACATGTTTAAGTTTTTGTCTTACCAAAATCCGCAGAGAACCAAATTTGACGATTTGATTGAGTATGACTGTACAAGATACTTCTGCCAAATGTAATGCATACATTGTATAAAACAATCAATTAAACAGATCTGCCATGTGCAGAACTTTAAAGCCTGTCTTTGCAGAAATATGTAAGATTTTAATATATTCCATAGATGTTGGTTTGAACTTTTTAAATTAAAAAAATCACCAAAACATGCCGTTCAGCTACAGGTGACATTTTGTGTTTTGTCAATTTCAGTACATCCGAGAATTAGTGTAGTGTTTAGATGCGTTGGATAGCAGTTTACTGTTCACAACAATTCTAAATGAAACATCCCCTTATTATTGTGAGCATGTATTTTATTTTTTAAATACTCTTCATTACCTAAATCCAATTTTAATTATAGAAGAAGGTTTAAAAATCATTGCTTTTAAATTATCTTATTATTTTGTTTTATGCTATACGTAGACACCCAGTGTAAGTTATTATAATATTATTGTTATATTATTTCTACTGATACATCATTTAAGGCCATACGGATGAATCATTGAGTTTATTATATTATCATTAGTAAATTACCTTATATTGTGAGTATTTTTAAATAAATTGCCTGTTAGTTACCATTACTCTTTATAAACATACATTTTACTGTGTCCAAGAGAATATATAAGATAGTTAGTTTGGCAATACAATTTGCAATCATATATTTCAGATGAAATACAGCAACAAATTTTATTTTAATGTAGGTTTACTTGTGTTGTATAGTTTGACTTTTTTTAAAATGTAATAGAAAACACGTTCAATTAAGTGTAAATAAAGGGGAATATGGTGGGCCATTGCAATGTCAGTAAGATAACAGCATAAATATTAATGTGAAAACAATAGAAAGTGAACTGTTCTGTTAATTCTCTGTGTGTGTGTGCGTGTGTGTAAAACTTCATTTAAAAATAAAGTTCTAAAATAGCAAGCAGCATATATGGTATTCATTTATCTCTACTCTTACAATGAAAATCTTGAAGCTTTGATATGTAAGTGCTGTATTAAAAATGACTTTATTATTTTCATGCAGAATATTCTAGTTTGACTGTGAAGACTGAAGAGGAAGAAGAAGAATTCTACAGCTCTTCCATACAGTTACCAAAAACAGCTAAAACACTTGAGCTCATGCCAGAATCAAAACACTATTTAAGCTCTTTAGAACATAAAAAAGAAAAGCCTGTCTTTGTAACTCAACTAAAACCTATAGAAATGACCATTGGCAGCACAGCTAAGTTTACTGTCACTGTATCTGGTTTTCCAAAGCCTAAAGTTCAGTGGTTCCATAACGGAATAGTCATTGTGTCATCATCTGTGTATAAGTTTGTGGAGGAAAAAGATGAGTACAGTTTGATCATCAGTGAGGTCAAGAAGGAATATGAGGGAGAGTACTCCTGCGTTGCCAGTAACAGATTTGGTCAGACTACCTGCAAAACAATGCTAAAAGTACAAGTCAGTGATTTATCGCCAGCAGAGAAATGGGTTCAGCAGATGTTTAAAATTCCCGGAGAACCTCCTCAGTTCACCATCCAGATCCAGCCCTTGCAGTGTGCTGAGGGGTGTGAGGCCAAATTTCAATACAAAGTGAAAGGAACTCCCCATCCAGAGGTTAAATGGTTTAAAGGTAGCTCTGAAATTAAACCGAGTCCAAACTGCTGTATAGTAACAGACCCGGATGACACTGGTTTCCTTATTATAATTGATGCCCATCAGAGGGATAGTGGTCTTTACACATGCAGGGCTTCCAACAGTTTTGGGGAGGCAACTTGTAGTGCCGAATTAAATGTGTTTCACAAAAGTTTCTCTGTGTCTCATCAACAGCACTTGGCTCAGGGACAAAAAACTTACGAGGTGTCCACGACCAATGAGGTTACAGAGTCTCGGTTGTATAGTGTGAGTCTTCCTAAGCAGGCTGGAGTAAGTCTGCAAGGAGACCAGATGATTTATACCATTGGCACTGAAGAAAAGAAGGTTGTAGCAAGCGAAGAAGTCGTTACATTTAGCGAGATAGATGTTATGTCTGCCAGAATCCACAAGGAGCAAGTAACCCACCAAGCTGCCCTTCTGGAGTCACACAAGCTGCAGGAAAGAGTGGCTGTAGCTTCCGCCGAGCTAGAGTCATCAGTGGCAACGCCTCTAAAACAGCTCCACACAGCCGCAATGACATCTGCTGTTCAGGAAAGTGTGGGTTTCACAGAGCAGCATATAGAGTCGATCAGAAGTCCTGAGGTGGCAGAACTTGAGATTACAAAAGAGCAACCTTCAGAGTGTATGTCTGCCATTACAGAGAGTGTCACATCTTTAACAATTGTTAAACCAGATCATATAGCCATAAAAGAAGAACAGATAAAGGCAACCCCAGAGCCTAAACAGCAAATCTCAAGTCATCAGGTAGAAACCACACTTGCGATGGTTAAAGAACAGTCACAGAATATACCTGAGACCGAGGCGGAAAAGAGTTACCAAGTTAAAGAAGGTATTAAGATACAATATGCAGCTGTTTCCTCAAAGAACCAACCAATACCTGGTGGCCATGTGACAGATATATCAGCATCGGATTCAGCCTTCCGGTCATCAGTACAGACAGAGTCTTTAAAACCAGCCATTCTTTCAGTGAGTGAATCCAAGCACATGCTAGCAAAAGAGGAGATCATTTCTCTGCATAGGCCTTCAGAGGAGATTGCCTCTCTTGCTAAGAATAAACTGTTAAAGTCCGCTCTTGTCACTGAAGAAACAAATGAGCTTCTTGCTGATAAAACAAGTTTAATTCCAGGTTTGGACAGTGCTGTTTCTGTTAAGTCACAGAGGGAAGACGAACAGGTGCATCATTTGCAGATTTTTACAGACCAAACACTTCTTCCATCTGAGGGGAGATTTAGTAGTGAAAAGCCAAGTCCTGAGCAGGCAGAAGTTAGAAAGAGTCCTACCCTTATGCACACTGTGTCGACAGACGAACAGGAGGCTGTTACATACGAAGAGTCAACTCTAATATCTGTTCAAGTGTCACCCATCTCCATACAACCTCGTAAAGAAGCTCCTCCTCCCTTGCACCTGCAGGCAGTTCAGCCAGATCGCATGTTGTCCAAAGAGGAGATACTGTCAGTAGAAAAGCCAGAGCAGCAGATGGCAAAAATGAGGCAGGAAAAGGTCCGCAGACATGCAGTAACCACAGAAGAGAAAAGGGAACTGACAGCAGACTATTCCAAAACTCTTGACGTTTCTGTAACAGGATTTCAACCTGAATTAAAAAAAGAACCAAAACCGCAACGCATTTTGCAAGTATTCACAGAACCAATGCAACTTCCAAAGGAGGAGCTGTTTAGCAGTGATATTAAACCACAACGCGCACTAGTGCAAAAAGAGGATTCTTGGAATATTTTACACGCCATGTCTATGTCAGACAGACAAGACCTGGAGGAGGGACACACAGAGAGCTTGGGTAGTGTCGAAAAACATGAATGCTCGACTAAAGTGGAACCTAAATTTTCGTCAGCATCAGTTCACGTTGAGGAAAAGGCAGTGTCCACTGAAAGTACTGTTGCTCTTGAGGCTGCCGAACAAGACTTTGCTGCTCATATCCAAGAGGGACAGTCTATTAGGCAATCAGTATTAATGGAAGAAAAGCATGTTATGAGAGGTGAAATGTCTGAGAGACTTTCAAAATCAGAAACCTCCACAGCAATGACTACGCACCAGCAGATGGCTGCTCTACTTCTGACAGAGTCTAGAGAAAGCCAGACTCTTCCAAAGGAGCTGACTTTTGTGATTCCAGCACCAAAAGTACACAAGTTAGACACAAAGCGCCAGTTGAAAAGCCTGCTCTCGTCTGCTGTTGCTCGGGATCAACCGTTAATTCTGGCCGATGTGGTTGAGCGTTTGGAAGTTGTTGAGGTGCAGGAGGTTAAAGTGCAGAAGGAGCCCAGGAGTATTATGTTCACATACCTTATTACAACTTCAGGCGCCCCCATAGAGATCACGATCGCTTTTGAGGGTGAATACCCTCAGAGCGCTGACCTTAAGAGTGAAGTAATGGCTGCCTTAAATTCCATTGTTTTCCGTGAACAGCATCTGCTTACTTCTGAACAACCTGGAACGATGCAAATCGACAGGCCTCAGAGATTGCAGGTTAGCAGCGCCGCTTCAAAAGAAAAGCTCTTGTCACTAGTGGAGACTATGCCGTTAGCTGAAAGCGCAGAAACCTTTATGCCACCTAAAACTCAGGCAGCTGCTCTTAAAACCGAAGACGCAGCCCCTGTCCAGTCTGTAACAGTTGAGAAAGGAGCTATTATGAAAGAGTCAAAAACTGAAATGATGCAGATGACCATAGAGTCAAAACAAAAAATAAAACAGTCCGTTCATATTGAGAGACAGGACATGAGATCAGTGACAGTAAAAAGCGAAGAGAGAGAGACAAGTGCAACCAGCTGGTCATCTGGGTCCATCTCAATTGATCAGTCCACTCATGTTATCATGCAGAAAGAAGGAACGCAAAAATATATAGCGGAAGAGACTACCATGCTGGAGGAAGAAATATTTAGGGATGTTTCTGCAGTTTTTGAAAGCTTTTTAGAAGATACGACTGTAGAGGAGCACTCTGAAGCAACATTTACAGTGACTGTGAGGCATGTTTCGAAAGTGAATTGGCTTTTTAATGGACAACCAATTAAGTCTGGCAAAGAGTTCAAGTGTTCCAAAGATAACGACACATACACACTAGTCATTCACAAAGTTATCAAGGAAAAACACGAAGGCGAATACACGTGTGAGGCTGTGAGTGAAGCTGGCTCAACACGGACGTCATCGTGGCTCACAGTGCTCATAAGAGGTTGGATTATGGGGATTATTTTACCATGCCATCACCCATGACTAACTCTTACCTTACCATTCATTTATTTGCTTTAAAGCACCCCTAAAGCTTCATGTAAGGGCACAGTCTTGGCATTTCCTCCTTTTAAGTTCACACATCACAACTCCGGGGTGGTTATACCATCCACAAGACCCTATCTTTCTGTTCTTTCAATACCATCCCATGCTCATCCCCAATTCATGATGGCGTATTTATCACTCACGACTTCACTGGAATTTGCATCAGCCTGGAAATATGCACAGTATTTCATTCACGGTTCATTCTTTACCAAACAACTCTTTTTGCATGCTTGCCAGGACGCACAGCCCTGGTTTTCTTCTTCATCTATCAATTCTTTCCCCATAACCTCACAGTTTTCCCTCCACAGTCACTTCTGGATTATTGTTTTCATCTCATTTTACATGTCATGTTTATTATTTTAAAGTGAATGCAATTCTATGGACAAATCTCTCAATTTTAGATTAAACTTCTGAGTTTATATTAAAGAGATATGATTTGATCTACAGAATTGATATTCACTTCAAAGTATAAAAATACACTAAAGTACAATTCTAATAACTGGTTTTCTCCCTGTGCACATTCAGTGCCACCTGTTTTCAGGAATAAAATCCAGCCCCTGGAAGCTAGTGTTGGCAGCCCCATCAGGTTCGAATGTGATATCGAAGATGCTCCCAATGTCACCTTCAAATGGTTCAAGTCTGGTTTTGAAATCAGACAGAGTGACAAGGTCAGGATCATCAGCCATCATACCATTTCAACCCTGGAGCTTTTGAGCCCAACTACGGCTGATAGCGGAGAGTATACCTGCAAAGCTTCAAACCAACATGGGAGTGACAGCTGCTCTGCTAAACTGGTTGTGACAGGTAAGGTGCTTGGAATTTACTTGGTAGTGCGATGGTGGTTGACAAATGAAATGAACTTTCATAAGTGTTTGCGCAAACCAAATGATTTTTTCTCTCTTTTTTCATTTTAACTTGGTTATATAGAGGTTTTCCCTCCAGAATTTGTGTCAAAGCCCGAATCAATGACATTGTTTGTGAGCAAACAGGCAAAGTTGCAATGTGTAATCACGGGTTCAGAACCAATGAATGTTGCCTGGTACAAGGATAACATTGAGATTGTGCCTGATGAGCACTATAAAACGTCCTCTAAAAAGAACAACTATTGTCTTGAGATCACCAAACTTGAGCTGAGTGATCAGGGGATGTACCTTTGCAAAGCGACAAACGGCGTCGGCATGGCCACGTGCAGCAGTGAATTGATAGTTATAGACAAACCCAGTTTTGTCAAAACCTTTGAGTCGACTGCTGTGGCAGTGGGTAACCTGCTGCGGCTTGAGTGTCAGGTGAATGAAGACATAGGAGTGACCATCACCTGGACAAGGGATGGCAAGAAACTCCATAACACAATGGATAGCAAACTTTGTTTTGAGGATAAAGTGGCCTGCCTTGAAATCACAAAGGCCAAGCTTAAAGACACAGGCACTTATGTCTGTACTGCTGCTAACGATGCTGGAAGCAGCACTCACTCTTCTGTGGTAACAGTGAAAGGTAAGATGTTTTCAAATTAATTTCCAGCATTAATGCAATTTATTTGGTATAAATTGTATCGGTGGAAATTAATTTCTCTGCATGAATTGGTAACAGTTTTGCTTTGCTGTGAACAAGAAGACAAGGTTAAAGCAGACTTGTCGCCTTAGGAGAAAGATGTTTCATTCTCCGCTTCTTCTGTTGCTTTTCTTGTGTTTTTGCATTCTTGATCTTCTTTGTAGCGTATAGCTGATTTACTGCCGATTGATTTTTCCCAGAACCTCCAACCTTTGTAAAGAAACTGGAACCTAAAATCCTATGGAAGCGAGGCATATCTGCACGCTTGCTGTGCTCTGTTAAAGGATCTCCTGAGCTTCATATCAGTTGGTTTTTAAATGACAAACTGATCATTGCCAGCGAGAAACACAAAATCATGTTTAAAGATGGCCAAGCTACACTTGAAATTATTGACCTAATTGTGGCTGACAGTGGAAACTACACATGCGAGGTCATGAATGAAGCTGGGTGTGAAAGCTGTAGCACCATGATAACTGTTAAAGGTTTGTCATTATTAAAATAATATTTGAATGCAATTTCAAATATTATTTTTCGTCTAAAATGTATTTTTATGCACCTTGTTACTCTTAGAACCCCCTGCCTTTAAAAAGGAACTGGAGTTGGTGGAGGTAGTCAAAGGGCAAACAGCAAAACTTCAGTGCGAAGTTAGTGGCACAGCTCCGTTTGACGTGACCTGGTTTAAAGATAGAAAACCTCTGGTTGCCACTGATAAGCACAAAATCGTTTCAAAAGATGCCATTTCTTATTTGGAAATACAGTCATTTGACAGTGTCGATATTGGGGACTACCAGTGTTGTGTTTCAAATGATGTTGGTAAAATCACTTCTAAATCAGTTGCCAAACTGAAAGGTTTGTAAACGATACACGTTATTGTCTGTAACCTAAATGTATGTTATTGTTGTCTCTATGTCTTAAGTTCATAATCTTCTTTCATGCAGACCCACCATCTTTTGTAAAGAAGATTGAAAACACAACTGCAGTTTTGGGTAGTGCTATGAAACTGCAGGGTACTGTTAAAGGCTCAGCCCCTATTACAGTCAAATGGCTTAAGGATTCTGAGATTCTCAGACAGGATGACCCTAATATTTCCATGACTTTTGAAAATAATGTTGCAATTCTGGCTATTGCAAAAATAGCCAAAACCCATGATGGGAAATATGTATGCCAAGCAGAAAATGAGGCAGGGCAACACAAATGTGAAGCAACATTATCAGTTCAAGGTTGGAAAAAAATACATATATTAATGTAATTCTTCCCAACAGTTTTGTAGTGCTAATACCATACCATTTTTTAAATCTCAGAACCCGCTAAAATTGTTGATAAAGCACCGTCCATCAGCGTAACAGCAGGAGACTCTGCAGTCTTGGAATGCACTGTATCTGGAAGCCCAAATCTTAAAGTCAAATGGCTTAGAGATGGTAAAGAGGTAACTGGGGGCAGAAAGTACAAGATCTCCTTTAAAGACAACATAGCAAGTCTGAAGATCCTGTCCGCAGAGAGGAGCGATAGCTGCAGTTACACGGTAGAAGTTTCTAACCGTGTTGGAAAGGACCAGTGCTCTTGCTCTGTCACAGTGCTTGGTTAGTCATGCTCTTTTAGGCAGTCTCACACTGTGCATGCTCAGATTTGAATTTGTGTTTGAACACAGTGCTCTTTTGAACAGATAAAATCATACCCCCCACCTTCACAAAAGCTCTTAAAAAGGTTGATGGTAACGCTGGTGGAGACATTCAGATGGAATGCAAGGTGTCAGGGTCACAGCCCATGACAGTATCTTGGTTCAAGGATGGAAAGGAAATAACTGCCGGGATGAAATACTTAACTGAATTCAAAGAAAGCTCAGCTATTTTGAAAATCTCTCAATTAGACATCACTGATGCCGGAGTTTTTACTTGCCACGCAACAAATGCTGCAGGGCACAGTGAGACCAGTGGAACGGTATCTGTTAAAGGTTAGAAAAATAGCTTCCACAACTACTGAAATGGTTCTGTGCTTCAATTCATATCTTCTAACTGCAATTTTCCCCTCACAACTTAAATTTAGAGCCACCAGTCTTCACAATGATGCCCGAATCTCAAGAAGTCATTCCGGGATCCACTGTTGTTTTAAAAGCTGCTTTTACTGGAACACCCAGTCTTACTATTAAATGGTTCACAGAAGAGAAAGAAATGTTAACCGGAGGCAGTTGTTTCATCAAGAAAGATGCCTCTTCCAGCACCCTGTCATTGCACTCTGTAAAGCCATCCCATTCTGGCAAATATACTTGCCAGGTCTCCAACGATGCAGGAAAGGTTTCGTGCACCGCTGTCTTATTTGTGAAAGGTGCCTTTTCTTCTTTTTTGTTTTCATTCAACACTGTTTTTGAATTAACCTAAATCATTTAAATGATGTTCATTCCTCTTTTAGAACCACCAAAGTTTGTGATGAAACTTGATTCAACTAAATTAGCAGTGAAAGAGAGTACTGTTGTTTTGGAATGTAAAGTAACTGGCAGCCCTGAGATTACTATCAAGTGGTATAAGGATGCTACAGAAATCAGTCCGAGCAATAAATACAAACTGACCTTCATCGACTCAGTTGCTAAACTGCAGTTGTCCGACTGTTGCATTGAAGACAGTGGGGGTTATATTTGCGTAGCATCCAGCGATGCTGGTACTGACAAATGCAGTTGCATGGTTACAGTCAAAGGTGTGTAATGGAATCGTATTATATTTTTTTGTGAGTCACCATGAACTGCGACTTAATTTTATTATCTCTTGCCTTAGAACCACCTGTGTTCGTAAAATTATTTGAATCAAGAGAAGTTGTCAAAGGCTCTGATGTTGTCCTGGAGGGATCAGTCTCGGGAACTGCACCTTTTGAGGTTTCCTGTTTCAAAGACTCTAAGCAGATCAGAAGTGATCGTCGGCATGTGATTAGCACGAAGGACGATGCCGTTACTGTTGAGATACTAAAATTTGAACCTAGCGATGCAGGCAAATATCAGTGCACAGTAGTAAACGAAGTAGGACAAACATCTTGTGATTGTGAAATCTTGCTGAAAGGTTGGTAAAACTGGAAAATTGTATTTATTAGCAAATCCTATGGGCTTAGATCTTATGATTTTAATTATTGGCTTCTTTCCTTTTATTAGAACCACCATCATTTGTGCAGAAGATAGATAACATGAATGCCATCCAAGGCAGTGAACTTAGCATGACATGTGTTCTAAAAGGCTCGCTGCCTATTACGGTGTTCTGGGCAAAGGATGACCATGAGGTCAAAGATTCTGAGAATGTTCAGATCTCCTTTGAGAACAGAACAGCAGTTCTGCATATTTCTAGCATACAGTCCAAACATGCTGGAAAGTATACATGTCATGCCCAGAATGAAGCTGGAAGTCAGAAATGTGCAGCGTCTTTAGTGGTCAAAGGTTTGTTTGGATTGTTCAGATTATGCAGAGAGTTAGTGTCTGTGTCTTACAGTTAGTTAACCGATATATGTCACTCATTCCAGAGCCAGCAAATATCACAGAACAGGCCAAGTCTATCAGTGTCACTGTGGGAGATCCTGCCACTCTGGAATGCAGGTTCACAGGCACCAAAGTGCTGAAAACCAAATGGCTAAAGGATGGAAAAGAGCTGACATCAGGCAAAAAGTACAAAGTACAGAGCACAGATAAAAGCTCAGTATTAAAGATCTTGTCTGCAGAGAGAAGTGATGAAGGCGAATATTCGTTTGAGGTTTCGAATGACGTTGGCAGAAGTACTTGTGAGGCTTCTGTGACTGTACTAGGTCAGTTTGTTAACAAAAAAGCTTACAGTTTAACAAAATGTTGTTTAACAAAATTGCTGGTTACTCATTCATGGCTTATCTTATTGTTGTTGGAACAGATCAAATAATTAAGCCTTCCTTCACAAGAAAATTAAAAGCAAAGGAAGGTATTAAAGGATCCTTTGCACAGCTGGAATGTCTAGTCTCGGGATCTCTGCCCATAACAATCACTTGGTTCAAGGAAAACAAGGAAATTGAAATGGGTGAAAAATATAAGAGCATTTTCTTTGAGAATGCAGCGTCTTTGGAAATCAGTCATCTTGATAGTTCTGACAGTGGAAACTATACTTGCATTGCTGTAAACAAGGCAGGCCGAGACCAGTGTTCTGGTGTCTTAACGGTAAAAGGTATGCACATTTCTGTCATTTGCTGAACCTGCAACCTTTCTTATAGAGTCAAGCACAGATCTTTTAGACTGTCTGAAATAGTTGCTGCAGCTACCCTATTGTCCCTATTGGCACCCCAGGTAAAAATAAGTAAAAAAAGCACCTTAATTAGCTTAATCTCATACGAGTAAAATTGAAATAAATGTAGTCTATTAGAAAATAATTGATTCATTTAGTCTGTTAGTCAGTGCATTAATTTAGTTAGTAGAAAGAATCTCTCACAGTAGGGCAATAATGAAATAGTTCCAATCAACCTAGATTGTGACAAACCAAACCAAGGAACCAAGGTTAGTTTGCCATCATGCATAGTGAAAAGGTTGGAAAGAGTGGCACAGAAAAAATGTTACTGAACACAAAATAAAGCTTTTGTCATGAGTAGAACTTTAACTGGTTCCAAAGTTCCAAGAACCGAGTACCCATTATGCTTTAAATATGCGGGCATAATTAGTGCAAAAAATCAGCCTGTATTAAAGCGGCGTCTAACTGCCAGGACCGTAGCATTACATACGTCATCACGTGGTTTTGTTTTGCCCCACGAGAATGTTATAGGAAGATGAGTGCTCATGCAATTTGTGTGGAAAGTTGATCTAATGTACCTCTAACAGGGAACATGGAAAAACCTCCAAAGCTCCAGCATGATATTAAGCTACTGTAGTATAATGTTCAACTGTCCCCAGTCTACCTCATATTGGTTTCCTCTTCTCATTTTGGAAGTAGGAATTACTTGATGTTCCTATATCACTGCTTTGGAACATTCAGCGTTTTACTTATAATAGGTTTAAATGGCAAGAAAAAAAGTTTAACGTAAAAAAATTGAAACATAAGAAGACACACAAACTTGTAATCGTGAAGAACCAGAATCGATAAGCACAATCAAAATCAAAAACGATATCCAACCCTATTATGACCATCTTAGTCCCCCATGGAAAATCTGTGATGTAAGCTAAAGAGGAGAATGCACGAGAACGGATGATCTGGAGGAAGTCTGAAAAGATTTCCAGTTCCTTACTGTGTATTCTCCAAACTTTATTTATGGAAAAGAACTGAATTTATAGGAAAAGATGTAATGTTGGTGTATTGGCACAGTAAGGCTGGATGAAGTATTACATAGAGGGTGCCTATAAGTGTTTTTTTCTGTTTAAATACCGTCATTCTTTTTTTATCAGACTACATTATTTCTATTTTGGTATTGTGAGATTTAGCTAGTTCACCAAAAGGTGCATTTCTTATAATCTATTTTGCTCAATTACCAGGTCTGTAAATATTTGTGAAAGGGACTGTATATTTGTCTTATCGGTTAGCTGATAAAATATAATGCTCTATTTCAGTGGTCTAAGCAAGTAGAATAGGGCAGTAGTGTAGATAACTGAATGATAATGTATATATTTGACATATATACCCCTTTTGAATTAACAGAACCTCCCAGTATTATTGAGAAATCCAGTTCACAGAATGTCATACCGGGAACCAGAGTCAAATTCAGCGTACTTGTTTCTGGCACTCCTCCACTGACCATCAAATGGTTCAAAGATAAGAAAGAGATCTTATCAGGAGCCAGCTGCTCAGTTCAGAAAGATGACTCCTCAAGCTCACTTGAGCTGTTTTTCACTAAATCATCAGACTCTGGAGACTACATCTGTGAAATAAGTAATGATGTTGGCTCAGACTCCTGCCAGGCAACACTCTTTGTCAAAGGTTTTTATTTAGCTTATATTGTTATGTATAATTATAATACTTAAAATACTTAAAATTGACTTATATTTTTTATACTATTTTATGCAGAACCCCCAAGATTTACCCAGAAACCAGACAAGGTTTCAGTGGTAAAACTCAGCCAGCCTGTCATTTTTGAGTGTCAGGTCGTTGGCACTCCAGAGATAGACACATACTGGTTCAAAGACGGTAATGAATTAAGTCCAGACGACGATCACAAAATGAGCTTTGTTAACTCATTGGCAAGGCTTGAGATAATAAATGCTCATCTTAAAGACAGTGGAGTATATTTCTGTGAAGCCCGCAACGAGGCCGGTAGTGAGAGCTGTAGCATGGAGCTGAAAGTGAAAGGTTGGTGTAGACATGGTGTTTCTGGCAAAATGATAAATTTGAGAATTTAGAAATGGTTATCTACAGTGATCTTGCGTTTTTCCTCCCCCATATTTCAGAGCCACCGTTAATTGTGAAACCGTTTACGCCTGTCGAGGTTGTGAACGGCTCGAATGCTTCTTTTGAGTGCCAAGTTAAAGGAACGGCTCCTTTTGAGATTACCTGGCAAAAAGATTCCAAAGACATAAGGCCTAGCACGAAACACGTGTTTTCTCAGAAAAATGACTCTGTGATCGTTCTTGACGTACAAAAATGCGATCTCTTGGATGTTGGCGAGTATCAGTGCATAATTTCAAACGAAGTTGGCAGTTGTTCTTGTAGGACGACACTAAATATAAAAGGTATAAACGTCTAAAGCATATAAAACTTTGGTAATTTGACATGAATGGTGTTTTCACGATGACTAATGCATTTTTAAACTCTCCACTGTCAGAACCACCATCATTCATAGAAAAGATAAAGAATGTCACAACTGTGTTGGGAAGTGTAGTTGAGTTTAAATGTGTGGTCAAAGGCTCGCCCCCTCTTACCATACAATGGCAAAAAGATGACACCTGGATCTTGGAAGACCCAAGAATTGAGAGATCCTTTGAGAATAACGTTGCCATTTTGAGAATTTCTGTGTGCAAGTCTAAAGACAGTGGAAGATACACTTGCCAGGCAATGAACGAGGCTGGGCAGGAGAGGTGTTTTGCCACCCTTTTGGTTGAAGGTTGGTGGTTTATGTTGTGTAATTCAAATTTACACAAGTCTTTGTAGGTATAAAGCATTTTGACAGCATATATGTTTTGAACTTCAGAGCCTCCCCAGATTATTGAAAAGCCTGAAATGATAAACGTCACCGCTGGGGACCCAGTCAGTTTTCAGTGCAAGGTAACGGGCACTCCTGAGCT
The DNA here is from genome assembly GCA_033117975.1 of Parotocinclus spilosoma. Classification (NCBI taxonomy): domain Eukaryota; kingdom Metazoa; phylum Chordata; class Actinopteri; order Siluriformes; family Loricariidae; genus Parotocinclus; species Parotocinclus spilosoma. The sequence continues at coordinate 8,167,306 of JAVSBV010000121.1, forward strand.
GAAAGTGAAATGGAGTAAAGATGGTAAAGAGGTGATCCCATCCAGACAACATAGCCTCAGCTTTGTTGATAACATCAGCAGCCTAAAGATACAGTCTGTGCAGTTAGATGATGCCGGAACTTATCTGTTTGAGGTTTCCAACCACATCAGTGTCTGCAACTGCAAAGTGACTTTGAATGTTGTAGGTTAGTATTTCAATATAGTGTCTTATTTAAGCCAGTACAATAACGTGCCAAATTCAGCAATACTTATATTTCACCTTTCTTTATGTGAACAGAACAATTAATTCCTCCATCCTTCATCAAACCCCTGAGAGATATGGAGGAAATTCTTGGTTCTCCAGTAAAAATAGCATGTAGCATATCTGGCTCGCTACCAATCTCAGTGGAGTGGTTAAAAGATGGAACTAAACTGTCAGGAATAACCAAATACAAATTGGTTCATGACAACAACAGCACTTCTTTGGAGATTGAGCAACTCGATAAAGCAGATACCGGAACATACACTTGTAAACTTACAAATAAAGCCGGCAGTTGCGAATGCAGTGGAGGACTGAGGGTGAAAGGTCAGATGTCATAAACACCGTTCAGATTTTACACACTATGCTAGTACATGTAGCGTATAGGATATAATGGCTGCCACTACTTTAACGGGTCTGTCTGTATTTCTGTCCTAAACAATTTAGAACTCCCAAGCTTTGTGGTTGTCCCCGAACCCCAGGCTGTCATACCAAATACCACTGTTCGATTTAAGAGTACCTTTAAAGGAACACCTCCCTTCACTGTGAAGTGGTTCAAAGATGATACTGAATTGATTCCTGGACCATCCTGCTTTATTGGGCTTGAGGGCCTTTCATGCTTCATAGATCTTTATGCTGTTGGATTCACAAACTCCGGGACCTACTCTTGCCAAGTTAGCAACGATGCTGGTACAGCAAAATGTGCCACAGTCTTATTGGTGAAAGGTTGGACTTTATTCTTTATTTGCTCCATTGTCATCATCTTTGTCATTTTTTGTTTTCAAACACCTCTTGCTCAACTGGCATCATCTTTATAAGTGGCTCTTGCTTCACTGTCGTTATGTTTATTGTTTTTTTTGTGTTTGTTTTGATTTAAAGTGCTTTCTGTACCACTTTCATTGTTGTCATGTTTTTTTTGTGGTGTGTACATTTTGCATGCTTCTGCTCTGTATATTTTGCACAACATCATCTTGCTCTTCCTTCCTCATCATCACGCTTCTCTCTGGCAGCCATCTTGTGCTGTTCATTTTTGAGGCCGTCTTCTGTCCTGTCTCGCTGTTAAATGTTTCACAATTAACATATGATCCCTTTCCTTTTGCAGAACCCCCTGAGTTTGTACAGAAACTACCAGCAACAAAATTCATAAAGCTGGGAGAGTCACTCCGGCTCGAATGCAAGGTGACCGGCACGTCACCTTTGACAATTAGCTGGTACAAAAATGACAACAAAGTCACTGAAAATCCCAATGTGAGGATGGCGTTCGATGGCTCAGTGGCAGTGTTTGAGATTGTCAGCACTGCCTCTGATGACGATGGAGTGTACACTTGTGAAGCTCAGAACGATGCAGGAACTAAGAGCTGCAGCACCACTCTCTCAGTCAAAGGTTAGCTCTTTGTTGAAGCTTTTTAAACAGTGTTTTTTCATGATTATTCCTTTTGACAGGTATGAGGTCACATAAGCTGTCGAACATTCTTAGACAGTTCAACTCAAAGTTTGAAATGTATTTCTAGAACCACCAACTTTCCAGAAGGTACCCTCTCCTGTTGAGGGACTGAAGGGTAAAGATGTCAGCCTTAGCTGTGAGCTGAAGGGAAGCGCACCCTTTGAGATAACGTGGTTTAAAGACAAAAAGCCAATTAAGGAAGATAGAAAGCACAAGGTTGTGTCTGAAGGACACTCAGCAACTCTTCACGTTCTTGGACTGGAGACCTTAGATGCTGGGGAGTATGAGTGCAAAGCCTCAAATAACGTAGGAAGTGCCACCTGCAAAGGAATAGTCAAATTCAGAGGTCAGTAAACCTAAGAAAATGGAAGGTTTATTACAGTACAGAACTATTTTCAAAGGTTCTCTTAGCTGACTCTGTTGTTTGTTCATGTCATTTAGAACCACCAGTCTTTGTCAAGAGACTGACCAATATGACGGTCAGATCTGGTGAGAAAGTTACTCTTACAGCCACTGTGAAAGGCTCCGAGCCGATCAGTGTGTCTTGGGTTCAAGACAAGGACCACATTCTGAGAGATGGCGACAACAGGAAAATTACATTCGAGAATAACCAGGTCTCTCTTATAGTCTTTAAAGCTGATTACACAACTGCTGGGAAGTATACCTGCCAACTTAAAAATGATGCTGGAGTGGCAGAATGTGTGGCCAATCTAACCGTTTTAGGTTTGTAGTATTCTTTGTTTGTGTTTCTGTTTGTTCTTATATTGTATTTGTTGTAAGACCAAATAATTGAATTTGAATTTCCAGAGCCTGCTGCCATTTTGGATAAGACAGAGTCAGTCAGTGTCACGGCAGGTGATGTAGCAGCTTTAGAGTGCACTGTATCTGGAACACCAGAGCTCAAACCAAAATGGTATAAAGGTGGTGTGGAGCTGTCTTCTGGCAATAAATACAAAATAACCTTCTCCAAGAATTTGTCCTGCCTTAAGGTCTTGTCAACTGACAGAAATGATACTGGAGAATACACCTTTGAGGTCTCGAATGAAGTTGCCAGTGATAGCTGCAAAATGCAACTCACTGTCTTAGGTTAGTAGTTGATTACACATTCCATTGTCTGGACATCTTTGATTGTGCTTAGCAGACCCAATAGGGTCGGGAGGAATTTTATTTTGGGTTGGAACTTATTCCACTACAATTATGACTAACCACTAGGTTGTGTTTTTAAACAGATAAAATTATCCCTCCGACATTCTCACGGAAATTGAAGGATGCTCAAAGTATTGTTGATAAGCCTATTGAAATGGATTGTAAGGTCTCAGGTTCTGCACCACTTACCATCACATGGTATCACAACGGTCAAGAGATCAAAAGCGGGCCAAATTATGACATCAGTTTTGCTGACAATACATGTACAATTAAGTTACCCATTTTAACACTGTCAGATGATGGTTCATACACTTGCAAAGCAACCAATGTTGCAGGAACAGCTGAGACATCTGCCTCTCTTGTAGTTAAAGGTCAGTACTTAATTTATTTGTGAGTTCTATTTAAAGCCACTTTTTGTTGGTTACTGTTTACTTAGTTAAGATTCGAATAGAAAATACAGGTAGTCCCCATTTTACGATGGGAATACTTTCCGACAAATCCATTGTTGAATCAGCAGACTGGACAGGAGAGGTATTTACCACCCTTTTGATGTTGTGTAATTACAACATACACAAGTCTTTGTAGGTACATAGCATTTTGACTGCATTTGATATATCGTGATACTAAGGACTCAAGTATGAGTGCTATTGCATTCCAATCATAAAGATGAAAAGATCGTAAACTGGATCATTGTAAAATGGGGAGCACCTGTATTCAGAAATTGTCTTATGTGGAAAGTCCACACTTTGTTCTTGTTTATATAGTGCTGTAAGTAAAAGAAATAAACTGTTAAGAACTCCATTTACTTTTACTACATATCCAACATCGATCATAGCCAATAACTCGCTAAAACGATTGGTTATCCAGAAAATGTACTGCACACACAATAAGGGGATATTTCCCTATTTTTGTGAGCAATATATTTTCTGGATAACCAGTCATTTTAGGGAGTTGTTGGCTATGATAGCAGGTCAGAGGAATAATATAGCCCAGAGGTTTTCAAAGTGTAGGGCGGATGAGTTATTGGAAATGCGAGCATCACTAGACAAGAGACGAGAAAGGGATAAAAAAGAAAAAGGACAATAACTTACTACGCTGCTCACAAAAATTAGGGGATATTTCAAAATGAATATGAAGCCATTATAAGAAGAAGCATTCGATTTTACTTTAACCATATCATCAGTGAAAGCAAATAAAAAGTAGAATAAATTTAACACAACATGAAGATAACACAAATTGTGTGTGTGTGTGTGTGTTTGTGTGTGTGTGTGTGTCTGTGGGCGGCGCAGTGGGGGGCACAGTCAAAGACTTTGAAAACCCCTGATAAAGCCTTTGTGATGTGACAGATTTACTTTATTATGTGAATTCAGATTGTGATGTTTGACCATGGTCGTTCTTTTGTAGTTGATTCATTTCTTTTGTCTCAGATAATACTGTATTCTTACCTCAACTAACAATATTCTTGCAGAACCTCCGTCTTTTGTGACACCACCTCAACCAGTTGAGGCCCTCCCTGGTTCAAAAGTAACATTCACTGGAACTGTGAGAGGAAGTGCTCCATTAAAGCTGAAATGGTTTAAAGGCAGTAAGGAGATTGTGTCTGGCAGAAGTTGTGAAATTGCTCTAAGAGGAGACACGGCTACTCTGCAGCTTTTTAACATTGATAAATCCAGTGCAGGGGAATATACCTGCCAAATTATTAATGATGCAGGAAAGGTCAACTCCGCTGTGACCCTGTTTGTGAAAGGTTAGCTACTGGAGCATTTAGTTACCCTTCTAATACATTTAGGGGATTACGATAGTTTCTTATTTTTGTTTTGAATGTTTTATTCAGAGGCAGCACACTTTGTCAAGAAGCTGAAAAACATATCTTCTGAGATGGGCAAGTCAATGATACTTGAGTGCACTTATGCTGGAAGCCCCAAGATTATGGTGAAGTGGCACAAGGATGGGCAGGAGATATTCTCATCTTATCGATATAATGTAACCACTACTGAGAGCTCCTGCATCTTAGAGTGTCTCAACTGTGATAAAGAGACTGCAGGAACATATTCTTGTGAAGTCTCCAATGATGCCGGACATGACAACTGTGATGCCACAGTGTCCATATTAGGTTGTTTGTTTTGGTAATTTATTCTTAGGAGATCATAAAAAAAGCTGTAATGTGTACTCTTTCTTAATACTGCTTGTATATTTGTCACATTTTAGAACCACCATTCTTTATTGAGCCTTTGGAACCAATGGAAGTGACTACAGGTGATGCAGTCTGTCTGAAATGCCAGATTGGGGGCACTCCTGATATTAATGTGTCCTGGTTCAAAGGAGACGGCAAAGTCCGATCTTCTCCAAACTGCAGAATTGAGTACTCCAAAGGCATTGCATGTTTAAAATTAGCCAAAGTCTCAAAAGCTGATATCGGCGAGTATGCATGTAAGGCAGAGAACAGCATTGGATCTGCATCTTCCAGCTGCCATTTAACTGTCCAAGGTGACGATCATTTCTCTTGAGACTGATTGAACTCTTAAAATGTCATGTCTTTTTTGGTTAACTGCTTGTCTTGTAACCCAAAATGGAATTTTGTCTAACTTTTCTCTTTGCAGAGGCCAAAACACCACCTTCTTTCCCGAAAAAAATCACTAGCATTCAGCAAACCATTGGGCATAGTGTCCAGTTTGAGTGTCGTGTTGCAGGATCGTCTCCTGTAGAAATTTCTTGGCTTAAAGATGGTGAGCCTCTGAGAAGCGACTCAGAGTACACCATGATTTTTGATGATAACTCTGCTGTCCTGAAAATTGCTAAGGGTGAAATGAGACACTCTGGAGAATACACTTGTGTCGCCACAAACAGTGTTGGAACTGCTTCTTGTAGAGCCAAACTCACAATTCAAGGTCTGCTAATGTATCAATTAAAATGTTTCATCAATGTTCTTAATCTAACTGATAACCTATGTTGATGTGTCTGATCCTTCAGGCTTAATTATTATGTTTAACATTTCAGAGCCCAGATACCCACCTGTGTTTGATAGAAAGCTTGAACCCATGGAAGTGACAGTTGGAAATACAGTGGAACTGGAATGCCACATGACAGGAACATTGCCAATAAAAGTCACTTGGTCAAAGGATCACAAAGATATCCGCACAGGGGGAAATTACAAAATATCTTGTGTGGATAATGCACCACATCTGACTATTGTGAATGCAGATAAGGCTGACTCTGGCCGCTATTCTTGCCATGCTAGTAATGATATGGGGAAGGACTCTTGTTCGGCAGAGGTCGCTGTGAAAGGTATCTGACGACTGCTTGTAAATGTGCTTGTAAAACTGCTCGTGTTTGGTGTTCTGTCTGTACTCTATTTATGAACCTAAACATTTGCGTCTTATGTCTGTTGGCTTGTCTTTGTTGTTTCAAAAGTCACTGTAAAGGTGATTCTACAACCTTCCATTGTCTTTTTCAACATTGTTTGTGTTTTCCTAGTCATTTTTGGTTCAAACTGCACTTATACATTGCATATTTATTTGTTTCTTCTTCCTAGAACAAAAAGTCCCACCAAGCTTCACCAAAAAGCCTCCACAAACCATTGAGGACAATGAAGGCAAGCTAGTGAAAATTGAGGCACGTGTTGCTGGATCGCAGCCCATGACTGCCAGCTGGTACAAAGACAACAAAGAAATTGTCAGCTCTGACAATTATGATATGACCTTCAAGAACAATACGGCTGCACTCTTTATAAAAAATTCCTCCCATTCAGATATTGGTACTTATACATGCAAGGTCACCAATGAGGCTGGAACAGCTTCATGTGTGGTTTCAGTCCAGATTTCAGGTACCTAGTTGTTTTGTCTGTTGAGTCTTTATATTGACTGCATGCCACTTTTAAAGTGCTACATAGCATACTGTGAGTCCTTTGACCCTAATATTCTTGTTTCATGACCTCATGTGTTCTGCACTTTTCATATACAGAGCGAAAAGTACCTCCAAGCTTTGACTTGCCTCTTAAACCTGTGACGGCAAATGAGGGTGAGACAGCTTCCCTAAGCTGCCACGTACGTGGCTCTACACCACTGAAAATTCAGTGGATGAAAGACAGAAAGGAGCTGTCACCTTCTGAAGGCACCAGGATCGCATTTGTAGATGGCACAGCAACATTAGAATTGCTTAGTGTGTCCAAAACAAGTGCAGGAGATTATCTCTGTAAGGCTACAAATGAAGCTGGCAGTGAGTTTTGCAAGTCCAGAGTGACTGTCAAAGGTATTTCAAGTCCATTGTGGTTTTTTACTCTGGAACTGTGATGGTATTGCTGTTTGGGTCTAAATGTTTGTACGTGTTTTGTCAATGTATAGTCTTCATAATTTGTTTCCTTATGATTGTAACCCAATTGCCACTTTGCTAACTGGACAATAGCAGGCTTTTAGGTGGCATTACGTTTATTTGAAAATACTGTGCCAGCCTTGTTTTGTGGCACTTGATTGCAGTAGCGGCAATTCATAAGTCTACCACCTGGCTTGGTCAAGATCTTGTATGCATGATTGTCTGTGTCTATGGAAGGGGTAGCCAGGCTGGGGGATTATTGCTGCAACAGTCATATTAGCCCTGCAATAGAACTGCACAACAAAAAAATCTTGATTTCTTTACCACCTGTCTTCATAACCGCTATGTCTCTAAGCTCTGTGCTCGATTGCATAAAACACCTTTAGTGAAATTTTTACGGTTTCTTTTTAAGTTGAGTGTGTTGCAGAATAAATTGCCTCGTCTTAACCCCCAAAATATAGGGTATATGGCGAAAAAAAGGTTAAAATAAATAAAATAAGAATATAAAAGAAAAGAAGTACATAACATTAATTATTCATTACATTACTATTATTATTTTTTTTATTACAATATGGTCAGTAGTATTATTATTTACTAGGTAAGGTTGTATTATTATTATTATTATTATTATTATTATTGTTGTTGTAACAGGAAAAAACTAAACTTTTATGCAATCTGGCACTGAAGCTTTGAAGAGTTACTGTTGTATGTGTCATATTGTGTTGCTTAATTGCCATTATGTCTTCTTGTTATGTCTGTATATCTAACTGTTTTTATTAACACTGATTAACAGAAAAGTCAAAAGCTCCTGCCCCAGCCCCTGCAGCTCCTAAAACTTCTGAACCATCTAAGAAACTGGATAACTTGTTTTTTATTGAGGAACCCAAGAGTGCCCGTATCACTGAGAGTAAGTGCCAAGTGTAATCTAAATCGTTCAGTCTCAAAACTTGATGATCTAAATCTGTTTTAAGGTAACTTTTTAATTGATGCATCGTTTCATGTGTCTATAGAGGGCGTTGCGACTTTCATTGCTAAGGTTGGTGGAGACCCCATTCCTAGCGTGAAATGGATGAAGGGCAAGTGGAGACAGATGACCCACGGTGGTCGCGTTAGCATTGAGCAGAAGGGCCAGGAGGCCAAGATGCAGATCAAAGAAGTGAGCAAATCTGACTCTGGCCAGTACAGATGTGTCGCATCTAACAAACATGGAGAAATTGAATGCAGCACTGACTTGCATGTGGATGAGAAGAAGGAGATCGCACCTGAAACAGTTACCCTGAAAAAGTAAGTTTGGGTGTAACAGTCAAAAAGAAACTTAAGTCATGCTGTGAAGCAACAATTAAAAAAAAAATACTTTGTTTGTGTTTAGGACTCCCTCTAAACAGAAAAGCCCTAAAGAGGAAGCAGACATTGACATTGTTGAACTGCTTAGAAATGTAGACCCAAAAGAGTATGAGAAGTACGCTCGCATGTACGGCATCACAGATTACCGTGGTCTTCTTCAAGCCATCGAGCAGCTGAAGAAGGAGAAGGAAGAAGAGACTGGAAGAACAGTGAGATATTTATATTAAAATTTGAAACACTTAAACCTAACATAAATGAAATGAATTACAAGGCTTAGATTCTATTTCTTGTTAGCAGGTGTCACAAGAGTTTGCTCTTACTAGTTTTCTGTCCTTCAGACGTAAATCAGGTGTATATTGTACATCGTTTCATTTCCTATTTAGAACATGACAGGGAGTGGGTTATCACAAATAACATTACGGCTGTGCTAAATCATGCCCTACATAAATACACAACCTTAAGGGTTTTACTGCTGTTATACAATGTTTTTAACAACAGATATAGAAAACATTGAGGTAAACTCAATATTCAGATTGTATATGCTTAAAAATTGACAATACCTTTATCAAAAAGTTGATATGGTAACAATTCCTTACTTTACATTAGCACTAGAAGCACTGGGCCGGTGTGACCTACATAAAGCATCTCAAAAGAGTGCAGAGTTTTCAGACAAGGAATTTTCTGTGTGTTTTTGATTCTGATGTTTATTATATACTTGGTGACAGGAAATGGAATATGCAGGACGTGAGACAGAAGAGGATCTGGCGAAACTTGTGGCAGATTTACAGAAGAGAATGGAGCAAACTGAAGTATGAAAAGCATATTATTTATCCATTATTTATTTATACACACACTGTATATACTGTGTATTACTATACTGCTATATATTAGGGAAAATAAAATATTCTCCTTTGTGAGCGATGTAGTTGAGTAGTAGCTATATAAACTTAAGTGCTTTGATGTAAACTTGTGTCTATTGTTGAATAGCCTTTGATGCTGAAGAGTGACCTTTGGTCCATGCGTTATGTAAATTGATTAAGATATATATCTTAAAAGATACATACCGATTTCTGCCATAGCTTCATAATCACTTTGCCTGTCATTACTAATGCATTTTTCTTTATATCCTTGTTATGCAGCCTGTAACGCTGATCAAAGACATCACTGACCAGACCACAGATGCCAACAAGGATGCCGTGTTTGAATGTGAAATCAAAATCAACTACCCAGAAATAACACTGTCCTGGTACAAAGGCACCCAGAAACTCGACACGAGTGACAAGTATGAGATTAAAGTTGTCGGGGACCGCCACATCTTGAAGGTTAAGGCTTGCCAGCCCAAGGATGAGGGCAGCTATCGTATTGTGTGTGGACCACACATCTCCAGTGCCAAACTGACAGTGCTAGGTATGAGTTGTTCTTGTTGTTTGTTCATGTTAGTAGTGGTAGTGGTTCAGACTCATGTTGTTCTCTCTCTCTCTCTCTCTCTCTCTCTCTCTCATTTATTTATATGTATATATATATATATATATATAATATATATATATATTTTTTTTTTTTAATTAATTAATTAATTTTTTTTTTTTTGCAGAAGGTGAAGTGGAAAAACACATGGAGGATGTTTCCGGTAAGGAAGGCCAAACCTGTACACTGACATGCCAGTTCTCCATACCTAATGTAAAGGCTCAGTGGTTTAAAAATGGAAAGCTTATAGATCCCAAGGGCAGGTATAAATATGAGGGGTCAAATTACACTCAAAAGCTCTTGATTAAAGATGTTAAGCCTGAAGACCAAGGAGAATATACCTGTAAATATAAACACCTCGAAACGTCTGCAAATCTTTGGGTTGAAGGTGTGTATAGTGTTCAAACTCACCATTGTTTGTGTTAGACCATCTACTAACCTCTTCCTTCTTCATCTGTGAATGAGGACAACACCCTGTTTTCTTGAGTGTCTGATCCATTTCTTTCTAATAATATTGTGTCTTTGTGTGGAACGTAATATTCTCCAAAACATGAAGAGTTGAAGACAATGTGTTTAGAAGATGACTGAAAACTTTTCAGAAGACTATGTGTCCAAGTCGAGAAGGATTTTGTTTCTAACAATCAACCTTGCGCCATCTCTCTTTAGCGGAGCAAATACATTTCACAAAACGCATCCAGAACATTGTGGTCCGAGAACGGCAGTCTGCCACTTTTGAATGTGAAGTGTCCTTTGACAATGCGGTCGTAACATGGTACAAGGACACATGGGAACTTAAAGAGAGTGCCAAGTACACTTTCAGAAGCGAAGGTCGACGACACTTTATGATCATCCGAAATGTGAACTCTGAGGATGAAGGTTTGTTCGGCCTACTTTCTGCTGGATTAATTTTTTCATCTGATTTCTTCATAATCTTCATAATCATCTGGTCAAAAACAACCAAATAACGTGATGAACAATTCTTTAGGCGTATATTCAGTGATTGTCAGATTGGAGCCTAGAGGTGAAGCCAAAAGCACAGCAGAGCTTTACCTGTCAGGGAAAGGTTTGTACCAAACCATTAGTACCTGGTGGTATTCATGTCAGTGTAATCCGGTGCAATTATATCTGTAACACCATTTTATTGTACCTTCTTTCACAGACGTTGATGTAGGAATGGTACCTTATGGTAAGTATTACCATCTAAAGGGCTATTAAGAACTAAATCAACATAGTTACTATGTAAGTTAATTTGAGGTAATTGTGAAAAGATTAAATCACTATTTAAAACCTCTAGATATCCCTGATACATCAATACAAGTCCCTGAAGCACCAACTGCTGTTACTATTGAAGGTAAGACAGAAACTTACCCCCCCCCAAAAAAAAAATTTAATGAAATAATATCTGATAGAAAGACAGTGAGTAATTTCATGTGGTGTTTTTTAAAACAGAATCATCTACTGAATATTATTATTACGAAGAAAAGATGGAACTACAAGGTATACTTAATACTTGAGCCCTATTTATGGTACTAACTATTTATAACTTCATCATATCATCCACTAAAATGAGCCCAGAGCTCATCATTAACAGCAATAATCTCTCGCCTTATTACTTTTTAATCTGTTTGTCCGGTTCGTTCAATATTAATACAAATAACAGTTTTTGAACTAGCACAGGTTGTTCACATCTGCATTCAAAAAAAATAATGGACGTTTTCAGAAGTGATGAGCAAATCAGACTTACAATTGTTATCGTTTGATAGAGTTTACGAGCAGGACAGAAGAGAGGGTAGTAGAGGAAATCGCTATCACAGGTATCACCGGAAGCTGTTCATTCTAGACCAGCTAACCCTCTTTTATTGTTCGGAACAAAATATGTGTTTGTCCTAATGTTCACGTCAATGTTTTTGTCATGTCAGTGGTTTGTCTATGTTCTTAATGATGTCTGCAAAACAACATTTACTTTACTTAGGGTTATTCAGTTTGGAAATTAATTAAATAAACAACATTTGTCTGTCTGTTGTCTGTCTATTAATGTAATCATGTCTGTCTGTGCATCCATTTAAGCACATGTTCATATCCATATATATATGGATTTATCTGATATATCAATGTGATCATCTATCTTTTTTATTATATTATCCATCTATCTATCTATCTATCTATCTATCTATCTATCTATCTATCTATCTATCTATCTATCTATCTATTTAATCTTATTATATGATTGTATAACTGTTGGTTTTATGTAGTCCCCTGTATATCTACTGTCGTGTCCATTACTTTATCTTTCTGTCTGTCTACCATCTAATCATACATACGTACGTTGGACATAAGTCTCTGTTTCTGTATATTTTTCTATATATCTATCATTGTAATTGTGTGTAATTGTCTTTCTTGCTCCTCTGACAATGTAGTTCATCTTATATCTGTCTGTCTGTGTCTATCTATCTGTCTAATAATGTCAGTCTGTATATTTATCTATCCATCTGCCATTCTAATCTACCTATCTATGTGTCTCTCTGACACATCTGTCTAATCTTATATCTGTCAGTCTAATAATGCGTCAGTTTTTCTGTCTCTCTTATTCAGAATATCCAATATTGCATCTCTCTGTCTTTATATCTATTGGATCATTTCTCTCTCTAATCATGTTTCATTTTATGTGACATTTCTTATGCCATTAAAGTGATTTGCTTTGATCTTATCCATGTGTCATGATAATACATATGTCTGTTTCATGTGAAAGTACCTTTGTGAAAATGCCACATCCAATCACCAGTTTCTTTACTCTTAAATGCATTTTGTGTTACATCAGCACAAAGGGTCCCAGTGGAAGAGATTTTTGAGAGGGTAGCACTCACAACAAGAGAAGAAGTTCCAACCAGAGGTACTCAATGTTAATATTACATTGTATCATTTTATTATTTAAATGTTTCATGTCGGTGTGTTACGACGTTATGCTTTATAGAAGGATTAAAAATGCTTAAATGTGAATTTGTATTTAAGAATTCAAAGCAATTCTTACCAATCCTTTTAAATTGACTTCAATTGTCTGTATTTTATGTTCTTATTACTGTTGGTCTGTGAATCATGTTACAATAGTCACTATTCAGTGGTAAAAAAAAAAAGGTAGATTTGATCTAACGTAGCACTTGTTCTTCAAGTTCCCGAGCCTGAGGAGAAACCGGAGGAGAAACCTAAACCTGTTGAGATAAAGGAAGTGCCACCTAAAGGTATATAAAACTCTCAGGGATGTTACAGTGTGAATTGTTGTAGTTTTGTTGAAGTGCGTCTTGCACATTTTTTCCTCTTGTTTGTTGGTGATGTGTTGTTACCTAAATGGTTACCTTAACTTCATTGTGCAATTCATAATGATAATGTGCAATATTTTAAAGTACCCGAAGCTAAGAAACCTAAAGAGGAAAAAATCATACCTGCTAAAGTGGAAGAACCAAGAGAGCCAAAAGAAAAAGTCAAAGCAAAAGGTACTATCTTAAGATCAGAGCTAAGACTTTAGTGATGCCCTCAGGGAAATAAAAATTTCTGAATGTTACTGTTGAGTATTTTATTTTTGCTTGTTCAGTGTAAGATTTTGTTCAGCCGTGTGTTTGTCATGATTTGTGTACACATACAACTGTTGAAATGTCCTTTTACAAGATGTTATGTCTTTGTTTCCTTTGTAAATTTCTACTTTTGACACCTTAAAAGAACCAGAGGAAGTGCCTGCTCCACAGCCAGTGCCAGTTCCTCCAAAGAAAGGTAGATTATATCTGCTTGTTCATGCTTTTAAAATTCTAAAAATATAAAAGCATTAACCTGGTCTTAAAGGTCATTTTTCTTTTTGAGTGTTTTGTCTGATGTTTGGTGTAGAGTCTATTTTATTGTGCGTACAGCATCAGAAAGTTTTGTGTGTTTTGTTGTAATGCAGCTCTTTTTTGTCTGTTTGTATTGTTGGTATTTATCTCTGTTAACAGTCTGTCTATATGCGTCTATGCGTATTGAAAACAAATAATTTTGCGTTGCATACAAATTGTCAGAAGCTGTAGCTCCTGTGGTTCCTGAGCCCAAACCACACGAACCTAAACCTAAACCTACTGCACCCAAACCTCAGCCTGTACCTGAAAAGGAGTTAGAATCAAAGCCTGAACTCAAGCCAACCCCTCCGAAGATAACCGAGCCACCTAAAGAAAAAGGTAGTATTAGCCTCTCACGAGTCAAGCCTACTGCTTTGTTGTATGTCATTCAATGCTCATTGTTCTTTGTTTGTCCTGCTTCTGGGTTGGAAGTGAATCTTCTTACATTGGCTTTTGTTTGTTTGTTTGTAAAATGTGAGAGTTAAAAATACAAATTAATGTCCCTTCAAGTTCCTGTGGTGCTTAAAAAGCCACAACCGACTGGACCAGAACCTCCAACAGCAGTACCAGCCAAACCAGAACCTGAAAAAGTTGCTGTGGCACCCAAGGAAGTAGCTCCTAAGAAAGGTATTGGTTGATGATATTTATGTTAGTGAATGCCTTTTGTTGTGTGTCAGCCACGTTCTTATATGGGGAAACCATGATCTTTGAGTGGCGACCTGTTGATGTGATCTTGCGTCTACATTTTGAAGTAATAAATCAGATATTGACACTAAAATATTAATTTAGAAAGTGTGGAAATTCTAAAGTAGCACTAACAAATGTGTATACCAACACTTAATATTTGTTTTTATATGTGGCATGCACTAATTGTAATATTTATCCAAAATGTGCTGGATCTGTACTAAGTACTTGAAAATCTTGCTGTGTTGGTATTTCTTCTGAAACTCAAAATATTCTTTATTTGTCTCAATGTGTCAAAATCTTAAATCAGTGCTGCTAAAGCATTGTGCTTAACTTTAACATTCTTTCAAAGTTCAAGAACTTCCCAAGAAGCCAGAGGTTCCTTCATATACACCTACTGAGGAAGTTGTGGAAGTTCCCAAAAAGAAGCACGTCACTCCTGTGGATGTAACACCCCCACCTTCAAAATCTGAACCACAATTCACACCTGCTGTTGAAAAGAATGAAGAGCCCATATCGAAGATTAAGGCAGAACCTAAACCTGAGGCCAAACCTGAACCCAAACCTGAGGCTAAACTTGAACCCAAACCTAAAGTAAAACCTGAAGCTAAACCTGAACCCAAACCCAAAGTTAAGCCTGAGGCTAAACCTGAGGCTAAACCTGAGGCTAAACCTGAGGCTAAACCTGAACCCAAACCAAAGGTTAAACCTGAGATCAAACCTGAATCGGAAGCTCAGGTTAAGCCTGAAACCAAACTTGAGCCCAAACCTAAAGTTAAACCTGAGGTAATACCCGAGGCTAAACCTGAAACTAAAACTGAACCCAAACCTAAAATTAAGCCTGGGGCTACACCTGAGTCCAAATCTGAACCTAAACCCGAGGTTAAGCCAAAACCTCCATCTGAAATCAAGCCAGAACCTGCACCAGAGAAGAAACCTGTGACTCCTCCAGGTAAAGGGAGTGTTTGTCTCTCGCTGATACTGTCCTTCTTGGTCAATTTCCTAACATTTCACTTTTCGTACCCTTGTGTGTTGTGTGCTACTTTGTGTGTTTGTGTAGCTTCCGCTATGGAAGCGTCTCTTCTGTCTTACATATCTTATATATCTTACATGAACATTAACGTTAACGTGAACTTGAAATATAGATTCAAACCATAGTTTGTGTAATTTTTAAGTCACTGTGGAGGAACACAAACTAAAACCAACTCAACCAGAGCTACCAAAAGCAAAAGCAACTAAACCAGAACCACCACTGGTCACTGTGGTTCCTAAGGAAGAAAAGCCTATTAAAGGTATTAATTTGATCTTCCTGTCAGTTTTTGTGCGTCTGTGTTACTGTTCATTTCCCCTCTGTTTAGGTGTTGTTGAATGTTTGTCCTGTTTGAACGTCTTGCTTTCGTGCTGTCAAACTCTTAAAAATGTGCAATTTTAAGCACTGTCTTTAATTTCTTGTGGCCAATCATACCTTCATACAGACTTGTACTGAAGAAGGAAGATAAAGTAGCACAAAAAAGTGCTTTTTCAAAGCAGAAATTGTAGTTGTACATCTAACAGAAAGCAAAACAAATATTAGTTGTCAAAAGGACATCATCCTTGGTGTCACAAACCAGGGCCTAGTACTTTTATAACAAAACACCTATGTCTTGATTGTAGTATACAGATGAAGCATCATAAGTAAAGACTTCTTAAAGGGAACTCTTTGCCACAGAAGAATGACATTTAGGAATGTGTTAGGCTTAGAAAGAGAGCTACTGATATAGTTAAAAATTGGAAATTTGATTATTTCAAATGTATAAGTTAAGGATGAGTTAAAGATGAAGGAAAACTCAAAGGCCAGAAGGAAACAGAAGAAATGAAAGGTGATCTTTTTAACCAGGACAAATTAATCTTAACTTCTAAAAAAGACTAAATGACCCCTCAAGATCTGAACAACGTGTCTATTCCGATAACAGAATTATAAAATAAAGTAAGGTCATCTGCATCAGAAGAATAATTTTGCTTTCAACTTTAAAGAAGAAGTGCCTTAGTCAAAAGACAACAAACATATTTTACATAAAAGAAAATAAGATTCAGATTTTATCTGAGAAGAAGACGCATATTGCCTCTGAAAAAGTGTCCTTCCCACCGAAGCAATTTTGAAGGATTCCCACTTAAAAAAAAAAAAGACTGCTAAAGACAGAAAAGGTGCCTCTTCAGAATGTTCTTGTATTTACAATGAAAGACGACACTGTTTTTTCAAGATGACAGTCTTATTTTTTATCAATTCTTTTTTTAATATCTCTTTTGTAACTTTACAGTTTTATTTAACATATTGTCTTGCGTGTATATACTAATTGTTTCTAATTAGGCTTTAAGATGTCTTTCTTCTGTTGTTTCCTCTTTGCACAAAATCTTCAGTGCCAGAGTGATGTTTGTGTTTACATTTGTATCAGTCATTTAACCACCCTTAACAGAAATTTTATTTTATTAATACACTTCTTTGAAATCAAAATGGTCACTGGGAAGAAATGGGATGCAGATGTTTGCACCAAAGCAAGAGATTAAACACCATCTTCTTCTTTAGCCTCTTGTTCCTTCATTTTTAATAATACAATCATAAAATAAGACCAGTCACATTATTTAAATCTTACTGACATGCCAATATTTATAATAGGATGTTAATGTAGATTCGTTTACTAAACTCTTATACACCAATAGCATCGGTGCGATTGGTGTTAAAGTGTGCTTACATGCACTTCATAATAAGATCATAGTTGGATTTCTGCAGTTATCTGATTATTTCAGTGGTCATGTATACAGCATACTCTGATCTAGAGTTCAGATTAAGAAATCCGATAAAGAGAGCTGGACTTTACGCCAGTAATCTGATTTCTCATGGCATGTATACCAATTACCCAAATATAATCTGTGTTTTCAGTCTGCACATGTTCAAAAGCCATCCCCCACGGTTGCTAGGTCTGCATATTGCTAAAAACTTGGTGTTATTTGGCCTCTGTTTCCCTACACTTTCAGCGGAAAAGTAAGCAACTGTCGCACTATCGGCTATTGAATTCTGACACGCAGCATATACATGAGAAAATAAACAATTTTATTTATTAATGATTTAAGTTGGAAGTTTATGTCATGTACTGTCATGTCATGTCATGGCTGGTTGCGTAGTAGAAATTATAGTCCTGTAAACCCAGAGGTTTTCATTATATGAAGTGCATACTTTGATCAGATTACTTTTCTCTACTTGGACCCTAATTTGAGACATCAAAGATCAAACTGAACCCTGATATCTGAACTCCCAATATACAGATTTCTGCAGAAATACAATGGTAGATCATATCTCTATCCGGACCACTAATCTACTAAAACTGTTAAAAACTCAAAATATCATGTTCTGTATGTCTTCTTACCTGGTCCTGGACTCAAATTCATATTATTCAGCAGTTAATTAGGATAAAATGATTGTTTAATTTATATTGTAGTATTAAGAAAAACAGCTGTGAGACATTAAAGAATGAGAAAGGCTGTGGGGGTACCTTTTATGAAGGAGTCATTGGTGTTATAAATAAGAAGCCACACCCAATTCACAGTTAATAAACAGATACAAATAATAAGACCCCTAGTGCTACTAAATTTCACTACAGTTATTGAAAGTATGTGTGGCTTTCAATATAATTGAAGAAGAGAGGGACAGGATTTATTGCAAGCACTCTTATAAAATGTCCTGTCCCACATTTATTACCACATTTCCAATATATTATTAGCTTTATACACTAGAGTTGTAAAGTAACCAACAGTTAAATTAATATAGCCATTATACTACAGTATTACTGTACATATGAAGAGACACAGAGTTTGTCCCGCACTGTCCTTTAATTTTCTGTATTTGTCCCCACGTTTGTGAATATTTAGTGCTAGAAAACTGAGAATTTATGCACTAATATACGTTTTATCTGCGATATTCTGAAGTGCCTGAACCAGAAAAGAAAGCACCCCCAGAAAAGACTGTTCCTGCTAAAAAAGAAGAAATTGCCCCCAAAGGTACAAACACTTGGTCCACAGCCTTGTATTAGTTATGTGTTGTTATTGTGTCTGTTTTGCTCTTTTTGTGTGTTTTTTTTGTTTTACTTCTTTTGTATGTCAAATTCTTAAACTTGTGGCTTCTTGGCCATACATTTTCACAGTTGAAAAGAAACCGGAACCTCCAGAGCCTGCAAAGAAAGTAACTCCAGTCAAAGGTACATTTATGTTTCTTGATTTTGTCATATTTTGTTTTATGTTACTTAGTTGCAGGTATTACCAAGTATTGTGTCCGTCCTGGTGTGTTCGTCTGTTGTGAGTGGACATGCATTCATACACTGCTCACAAAAATATTATGCATTATTTTATCTAAAGAATACAGTGATGTCAGAAATCTTCTTTGCAATCATTGTACACTATATCTGAAGTTCAAGAGAAAGACCCTGAAGACATAAGAAAGGAATTCAAGACCCTTTTCACTCAAGATAGAAGAACAAGACTCACTTCCAATCAGATTAGAAAGAAGATTCTGAAGAAACATGTTATTCTTGTGACCATTCTTTGACATTTTTTCAACATTATTATACAGATTTCTTTTACAAAACAACCTGAAGATATGAAGTGTAAAGTATCTGGACTTTTCTTGGCAGAAATATGCACATTTCTTCTTATCTGTGCAAATAGTCTTATGTTATTAAAGGCCATGAACAACACTATTTACTTCTTGCATGTTTTTGATCACTGAACATTTGTCAGGATACATTTGATGTAATTTAACGCTCCTGTAAACATCACTGCCCCAGTGCCCTTGACAAACTGTATAAGAACTTCTTTTAAGAATCTTCTTCATCAACGTCTTTTTAACTGAAACTTACTATCATTGCTATATACAATTTTTGTTGCTGTATTTTTAAATAGATGCTGAAAAGGAACCCGTTTCTACTCCTGCAGCTACGCAGAAAGGTAAGGGTGAACCTGTACCAATTCTGTATGCTGTTTTACACATGTTAAAAATGTGTTGCGCATTATGCACCGTAATATCTTCAAATAAGGCTTGTCACATGTTTTCTGTGTTGTATTGTCTTCTATTGAATTTGTTTCTTGTTTGTTGTGTCCTTTTGTAGTTTGGCAGAACCAAATTATCTACTCTGCTACTGTGTTTGTTGTATTTTGTCTTGATTGTACTTGTGTAGCTGTTGTTCTTTATGTAATGTGATACTTTCCAAATCTAAAGGGAAAGTTCTTGTTACTGAGGAAGAAAAGCTTGAAATACCAACTCTAAAGAAAGTGACAAGGATTTCCAGAGAGAAGGAGGAAGAAAAAGAAACGGTGACATTGAAGAAGGTTACTAAGCCTTCACCAGAACAACATGAAGAAATTAAGAAAGTGTATGCTGAAGCACACACTGAGATTTTAATCACTGAGGGATTTGAGGCTGAAATGCATTTTGAGAAATATGAAAGAATTAAGATAACTGAAGGAGTAAGACTCGAAAAAGACGTTGAAGTGTCTGTTCAACAAATTAAAGAGCTAGAAAAGACCAAACCAGCAGAAGAAAATGAAGACAAATCAGCTGTGAAGAGAATACCAAAGATTCCAAAAAAGGATGTACCAGAGGAGCCTGAGCTTTCTCTCAAGAAAGTAAAGAAGTTACCCCCTGAAACAAAAGAACAAGAAACAGTAAAGTTGAAGCCTTTTGAAAAGCCTGGTAAACCAGTGCCTGAACCAGAAAAAGACACAAAAAAGGAGCCAAAAAAGAAAGAACTGGTATCTGTCGACAGAGACAGAGAGCCTATTACTTTTGAGAAAAGTGAAAAGCCCAAAATAGATGCCAAGCCAAAAGAACCTGAGGTTTCTGAGAAAATGGTAGAGCCTCCTAGACCTGATGAAAAGAAGCCAGATAAGGTTGAACTTAAACCTGCTGATAAAGCAAAAAAAGATGACAAGCCTAAAGATGCTGATACACCATCATGGAAGGGTAAGAGAATTCCAAAACAAGATGAAGAACCTGAGAAGGTTCAGCTAAAACCTTTCAAGAAGCCTGCAGCTGACTTGCCTACAGAAAAGGAGGCTTCTGAACCTAAGGAAAGAAAGCCAGCAAAGATTTCACCACCCAGCAGACTACCAAAAGAAGAAGTTCCAAAAGAGCCAAAAGTTCCACAGAAAGACATTGAAAAGCCACCTAAAGAGGTTGAAAAGAAGGTCCTTCCAGTAGAGGAAGAGAAGGAAATCCCCAAAAAAGTGACTCCTGTGAAAAAGGATATAACGCCAAAGAAAGAGGATGAGAAGAAACCACTAGTTACCAAAAAGGGTAGTTTGCCTAAGGAGCCAGAGAAAGAAGACATTGTTCTAAAACCAGTTCCAAGGAAAGGATTGGAGCCCAAAAAGACTCCATCACCAAAGGTAACCCCTGCAGAACCACTAGACAAAAAACCAAGTGTTGGTGTCCCTAAGAGGTCACTTCCTGAAAAGGTTTCACCCAAAGACTCGATTGAAAGTATTACCCTGAAAAAAGTGCCTAAGAAAGTTTCACCTCAGCAAGAAAAGGCTGAAGAAACTCCTATAGCACAGAAACCTTCAGAGATTCGTCCAACGAAAGAGCCATCCCCTGAGGAGTTGAAAAAAATGGCAACCCCAGTTGAAGAAGAAGCTCAGGAAGAGGACATTGAGGTTTGGGACGAGAGTGAAGAGGCATCTGAGTTAGGTTCCCGAGATAGCTATGCTTCTGAAGACGCTGAATATTTGGAAGAAGGTGCACTTGAGACTCCAGTGATGCCAGGAGGTAGACGAGGTGAGAGGGTGACTATGGCTCCTCACCATGAATGTCTTATCCCATTCCTGACAATTCAATCTTTTTCCCCTTCATAATCGTTTTACCCATCTTCATGTCCATATTGAAAAACATTCTTAATCTTGTCTGTCTTCCTATGTCAGTTTTTTGGCATGTTGTCTCATAACATCATGTCACCTCGTCATGTGTGTTTGTCCATACTGTGTCATAAATGTAACCATGTGGGTGACTACATGGGTGCCATCTTTTTTACGTTAACAAAACATTGTCGGCTCATTTGAAGCATGATTTTTGTCATCCTCATGAATCATACCCTGTATTTCCTTATTCTGTTATTAAAGTTCTACTTGCATACTAAATAAAACAAACTGTCATTTCCACAAACTAATCTTTGACATAATTGTTCAGAGGGAAAACCAAAAGAGGAGGCTGGTAGAGGCAGAGGACTGAGACGTAAGTGTTTCTCACATATTTTACTAACTCATTTTTACATTACACATAACATTTAATTTTCCCAACTAATAACAAATATTACCTTTTCACTGACAGCCACAACTTACCATAGTTTTATTTACAGATGAATATTGATTTATATAATCTTGCCTATGTTGTACAGGTCTGTTCTTACTGCTTTCACAGAATGTACTGCTATTTGGACAGGCTCTTGTGACGATGCAAAATGTCACATTGTGTAGAGACTGCAAATGTTCTGTTTATTATGCCATCTAATGCAAATAGCATTTTTGAACACCAGAGGGCGCAGTCATGCCACATTTAACACACTTTAAAAAAACCCAGCATACAATAAATAAATAAATATATATTTTTTAAAACAATCCAATTTTTTACTAAAGTTGATTAGTTTACATTTTTATAAAAGAAAAGTATAGTATTTATTTTAATTGTTATTCTTCAGAAATAAAAAGGAATGTTTTGAGATTTAAAATATTCTGTAGTTACAACAGAGTATTTTATTTAGAATGTTAAACCTCTGTTTCTAGTCATTTATTGTAATTGCAGATTTTTTGTTTTCAAAATAGTTCAAGAAAATGTGCATTGTTTGGCATTGTTTATACTTCAGGCAAAAAAAGTTGTAAGAAAATTGAATAGTGAGTTCAGTATTTTGAAATAATTTAATCCATGAACAGCATATAGTGTTATTCACTAACACCAAACCTGAATTAACGGCAAAACAGAACCTTTTTTTGGTAAATTGATGTTTTTTATTGGCTATAGGAAAAAAAAACACAATATGCCTGTCCAAACTTTTTCTGAGCATCTTCTCATTCCTCAGCTGTCGCTATTTCAAAAGCCTAGTCCAAATGTCATGAATGTTGTAGTATTGCTGACGTATCCCATCACTATTGTATTATGTTTCTGCAATACAATTTCTCATATTTTGTTGGTTTATTTGGCATTTCATTTTAGCGTTCTTTAGCACTGCATACATACCAAGTTGCAATTGTAAACAGCAAATTTGAATTGTATTCTAGCAAAGAAAACTCCATCTCCTGGTGAAGTTGGACGTGGAAGAGGACTTAAACCTGGAGCTGGTGGTGACAAGCCTCCTGGAGAGGCGCCATTTGGTTTCCAGCTCAAGGCTGTACCTCTGAAGTTTGTAAAGGAGCTTAAAGACATTGTGTTGCAGGAGGCTGAATCGATCGGTTCCTCAGCTGTATTCGAATGTCAGGTTTCTCCTTCGACTGCTATAACTACATGGATGAAAGATGGAAGTAACCTGAGGGAAAGTCCAAAGCACAAGTTTACTTCTGATGGCAAAGACCGCAAACTGGCCATCATTGATGTTCAGCTGTCGGAAACAGGGGAGTACACATCCGTTGCCAAGCTTGGAAATAAAGAGAAACAGTG
>JAVSBV010000121.1:8190561-8211663 GCA_033117975.1 Parotocinclus spilosoma
GTGCACCATCCACATGTGTGCAATATATGTATACAGTATATATATATATATATATATATCAAAATATATATAAAAGGTGAATACATAAAATATATACAGAGTGCATTAAACATGTGATAGATACCACAAATCCAGGTTTTAATGTAATGTATTCAGCTTAACACTTCAAATGCATATCAGATTTATGTCTGTAATACCATGTCATATTGTGTATTCTAAATACATTTATCTAGAGCATTTGTTGTGTTTATGGTGAAACACTACAAATTACATAAATAACATGTCTGTACTTAAAAAAAGCTTCATTATTTGACGTTTCATTAATAAGATGAAATCGTGTAGCCAGCAACTATACTAGGTGTTTGCCGTTATGCCCTGATTCCCTGAATTATGTTTCCTTTCTCTGCTTAGTAAAATTTCAAAAACAAATGTTACTGTAGTACAAATGTTCAGTGTGTAGATCATTACCTTTCATCCACTTTCACTTAGCCTGTCACAGGAAAAAAATGTACTGTGAAATTTGACAGTGGAACCATGAAGTGACCAAATTACCATCAAAATTAGTAGTGCCTTAAAATCAGGCTGACCAGTCAGGGCTCCACTGTTAGGCAGAACAAATCCTACTAGCAGTAGAGCTTATATGACAAGCAATGTGCTGACTATAAAAACATGGTTATTAAAGAAAATATGTGGCAGAAATTACCTGAAAGGCTGGAGAATGATGGTGAAATTTTGGAACCATTTTCATGCTTATCTAAGTGTATTCTAGTCTGTTCATACCCACAAAAACACAAAAAAAATGTTGTATAGGTAGTATACAAAAACATTTATGGTCAGTTCATAGTCAACCAAGTTTACAGTTGTATTATGAGATTTGACTGTGGAACCATGAAGCGCCCAAACTACCATCACAAAGTCATAGTACAACTATCAACTCTATGGTCAAACTGTGAAAGATCACATTAAGACTGAAATTTTACAGTACAGTTTTTTCCTGGGGGGATACTTTAGAGATGCCTATTGACCTGATAAGAGAATGTGAGATGAAACTGGAGTATTCAGTTCAAACACAATCACAGTCAGGGCTGGAACATGACTCAAACTAGGTATCTCTGGAGCTGTGAGGTGACAGCACTACCCACTGCACTGTCCCACCATAGAACATTTGACCAAATTGCATTTATTGGTAGTTTTTTGCAAAACTATTAATTCAGTGGTAAAATACATTTGATATCCTGTGTTTATGATCAACTACTGCATGCTTGCTAAAGTTCAAGTGTATTCTGGATAGTATGGATAGTATCAAGGGATACTATCACATATGGGAAAAGAGTCATAATCACTTTGTCTCTCTGTATATGACTGCAGCTTTATGTATTATATATAACCGTGTATTTTATGTTCTATTTTCAGAGCGTAAAATTGCACCAACCTTTACTAAAGCTCCCCCTGAGCATGTTGAAGACACTGAGGGCAAATTATTGAAGCTTGAGGGCCGTGTATCTGGATCCCAACCGATGTCATTCAGCTGGTTCAAAGATAATCAGGACATATTTGGTTCTGAAAACTGTGAAATGTCCTTCAAAAACAATGTGGCTCTTCTGTGTATTAAGAAATCCCAAACATCAGACAGTGGCATATATACTTGGGTCGTCTCTAATGAAACTGGCACTGCCTCCTGTGAAATGGTGGTTAACATCACAGGTAGACAATGTTTTTTGTTACTATTTTACTATTGCTGTGTTACGTGCTTGACTGTAAGCATAGAATGAAATGTTATAAAATGTGCATCTCTCCGAGAAGTGGATTAAGCAACTTTGCTTAGCGCCGCAATTACGCCCAAAAGGCCACAGTAAGATTTGTTGTTTAGCAATTGTATAATGGAAATATATAATATATTGTTGACAGCTGTACCCAAAATGTCTTCATAAACCTCTTTTCCACTGATCTTCATTCCAATCTTTGTGAGCTTTAGCATACATAATGCTATATATTATTATATATATTATTCACCCTGGCATGGTGGCTTGGTGGGTAGCACAGCAAGAAGGTCCCGGGTTCAATCCCAGGGTGAAGTGGCCTGGGCCCTTTTTGTTTGGAGTCTGCATGTGCTCCCTGTGTTTGCGTGGGTTTACTCTGAGTATGCCGGTTTACTCCCACAGTCCAAATACATACATGCTAGGTTAATTGGTGCCTCTAAAGTGGGCCTTAGTGTCTAAAGTGGGCCATAGCCCTATGATGGACTGGCGCCCTGTCTGGGGTTGTCCCTGCCCTTGTGCCCAAAGTTGCTGGGTGGGCATCAGCTGGCCCATGACCCCATGTGGATTAAGTGGAAGATAATGAATGAATGAATTAATTAATTATTCACCTGTTCCCCTTCTAAAAAAGAGAGGTTTCTTAGCTGCTACCTTGGTTTACTGATGAAGTTGCCAGTTGCTATTGCTTAACTGTAAGAGGATGACACACTAAATACTTTTCTGACTTATCTTCTGAATATAAAATGACTGTATTTTCTGGTTGTTTTCTAATAAAGAAATAAACAATACGGAGAAATAATCATATATGGTCATTATACAATTACACCATCGATGAAACAGTGGTATATCTAATCTAACAATGGTTTAAAATATTTGCACAGTATTGTCTGTTTGTTTCAGTTTAATTCAAATAGTAATACATATTTTATCACTATATTGTCATTAGAACAACAGATGCCACCGAAGTTTGACGTAACCCTTAAGCCTACTACAGTAACTGAGGGTGAGAAACTTACCCTTAGCTGCCACGTCCAAGGCTCTCTACCACTGTCGATTCAGTGGATGAAAGACAGAAGAGAGTTCATTGTCTCGGACAACTCCAGAATCACGTTCGTCGATGGCACTGCGACACTTACTATTGAAAAGTCATCCCAAGCTGATGCAGGAGATTATCTGTGCAAAGCAGCCAACAATGCTGGTAGTGATTTCTCCAAGGCCAAGGTCACCATCGAAGGTATTATTTAAAAATCAAAACGACAATATGCTATGGTAATTTTGTTAACTGCATCTTTAAGATGGCCAGTGTGTTTGAACATTTTCTCAAGTTTAAAGTCTCCTTTCCCATTTTTGTCTCAGCTGCAAAGCACGCTCAGACTGTGGCAGCCCCTGAAGCACCTCAGCCAGTAAAGAAATTGGACAACTTGTTTTTCTTTGATGTGCCTAAAAGTATTCGCATTACTGAAAGTAAGTGATTGTTGTCCTAGAAAAGCTGACTACAATGGATAATCAATTTTGGTTAAAATGATAACGGCGTATCTTGATCTGCCTTATAGAGAGTACCGCAACTTTCATCGCTAAGGTTGGTGGAGACCCCATTCCTAGCGTGAAATGGATGAAGGGCAAGTGGAGACAGATGACCCACGGTGGTCGCGTTAGCATTGAGCAGAAGGGCCAGGAGGCCAAGATGGAGATCAGAGAAGTGAACAAATCTGACTCTGGCCAGTACAGATGTGTCGCATCTAACAAACATGGAGAGATTGAATGCAGCACTGACTTGCATGTGGATGAGAAGAAGGAGATCGCACCTGAAACAGTTACCCTGAAAAAGTAAATTTTGTACTTAACATTCTCCTCATCGTATGGATAAATAACAATTATTAGAGAGAGATATAATGCCATTATCCAATTTTAAACTAATATTAATAAAATGAGACACAATTGCTTAATTCAACAAACATATTTAACCTATAAACACACTCAAAAAAACTTTATTGCATGTAACAAAAACCTTATCAGCAGATAACATCAGCAGATATCAGAAGATAATCTTTTTTGTAAAAAGGTGTAAAAAACAAAAAAAAAACATGCAAATACATGCAAGAAATAAACAATGTTAGAGTTCAGTCAAGGCCAAAAGTTTTGAGAATGTCCCAATTTTGGTACAAAGTTTGCTGTCTCAATCATTTAACTTTTTGTCAGATGTTTATATAAAGTACAATTATAAGCATTCCATTTATTTTTAAACTTTTTATTAACAAATACATCCAGTTTAAGCAAAAATGTAATATTTACAGTGTTGACACTTCTTCTTTAAAACGCCTCAGCTTCTGGGCAAAATCCGGTATGACGACAATCCATTCTTGTCTAATTAGTCCTTGGAGTTGATCTCTGAGTTTTTGTTTGTCCTTCCTTGACCACAGGTTATCAATGGGATTCAGATCTAGGGTGTTTTCTTGTCAGGGACACAAAATTGTAATGTCTTTGTTCACTAAGCCACTTAATTAACACTTTTGAATGTATTATGGTGCATCAGCATGCTGGAAAAGCATTATTCATCTTCAAATTGTTCCTGGATCCAGCAACTCTACACTTTTAAAGCATTCAGTGAGCTATTATAATTAGCATGACAGAGTAATTTGAGCTGTCCTGTCCTCATTACCCCTTTCTCCTGAGCTAATGAGATCATCACTGAAATTATGTTAGCAGACCATTTTGCAGAACTGAAATGCAGTAATTTTCGTGATAAGGTCATTTTCATGGCAGGCAATGACAGATCATCTGATCACTCTTCATAATCTGTAGTTAATACAAACAACTGATAAAAGATTACACCGTAACAACCAATATAGCAAACTTTGTGAAAAGGAAAAGTTGTGACATTTTGCCCACGACAATAAAGAATACTGTAGCCTCATCTTTTTGTTTTTAATCCCAGTTAATAGCAGCAAGTTTCTATTGCTGGACACAACGTTTCTGTGCATTTTTTCCACTGTTTTTGAATATCGGCCTTGTGTGCGAGGATATCAGCTGATGTCGATATGCTGAAAACGGCATTAATCAGTCTATCTTTAGTATTTATGTTAAAATCACATTTCACTCTCATTCATGGTTTTAGGGCCCAATCAAAGCAGAAAAGCCCTAAAGAGGAAGCAGACATTGACATTGTCGAATTGCTCAGGAACGTAGACCCGAAAGAGTACGAGAAGTACGCACGCTTATACGGCATCACAGATTACCGTGGTCTTCTTCAAGCCATCGAGCAGCTGAAGAAGGAGCAGAGTGAAGAAAGGGGAATACAGGTAGACATGTGTTTCATTACACCATACCTGTACAAGAATCCACAATATGTTGTTAAAAAAGAATCTGATGTTATAATTTTGTCCTATAAGGAACACGAACATAGGAGAGAATCTGATGAGGATTTGACCAGGCTGGTGGCCGACTTGCAGAGGAGAATGGAGCAAATAGAAGTATGAATCCTTTAAATAAGCTCCGAAGCAATATAAAAATGTTAATTTGTCTTGAACGTATTCACTTTTGTCTTTTTCAGCCTGTCACCCTGGTTAATGATATCACTGATACAACTGTCCAAGTTAATAAAGAGGCAGTGTTTGAGTGTGAGATTAAGATTAACTACCCAGAAATCACACTGGCCTGGTACAAAGACACACTGAAGCTTGAGAACAGCAGTAAATATGACATTAGCGTAGCAGGCGATCGCCACTTGCTGAAGATTAAGAACGTCCAGAAGGGTGACCAAGGAAATTACCGTGTTGTTTGTGGCCCTCACATCTCCAGTGCCACACTGACAGTGTCAGGTAAGTCGTCCCTCTAGAACTTGCCTTTATTTGTAGATTAAATCAATTTAAAATGCATTTATTGTCACTAACCTCTTTTGTGTGTTCAAAATACATGTGAAAGCTCTTATTTTTGTCAAACACCTCAAGGTCCTAATGGGCTTGTTCTTGAACTTGAAAGATAAGTTAAATGTGTGACATGTTTTTTCTGAACTTTCTTGAATGAGACATGCAAATTAGGGCTGTGCTAAAAATGATGAAGCAAAGAAAACAACACATTTTAAATTGGGTGAAAACGACAATCTCTGTTCCTGTAGCTGTCACAGTACAGGGTTTTGACTCAGTTTGTCCCCCAGTTTATTATTGTGATGTGATGTATTAAGATGACTTGTGGACAGGACTTGTAATTAGTGTTCTTTGCTATTTCAGTCACTCACTGCTAACAGGTTCATAATAGAAAATTAGTTGAATGAGAATGAGTTGAGATTGAAAACCTCTCAGAATGGCATTTTAGTAGGTTTTCAAATTTAAAACATCTTTCTTTTCTGCCCCCCTAAAACAAATTCCTGAAAGGAATTTCGCCTAAACCCTCCTGAAAGGAATGGTTTACCAATTTGGTGGAAAACTTGTCAGACTTGCACTGAGATTTGACATTAACCCCACCAGATACCACTGAAATTAGGAACAGCAACTGTAAGTCAGGGTTTGATGTCTAACATTTGTGCCTCAAGTTCCTCTTTGTATGAGAAAACTTTCTCAGAAGAGTAAAGACTTTCATGCTTACATATATAGTGTATAATAACATATGAATGAACTGTAAGCTTGCAGTTATTGATTTAAATCGTATCTAATTTCCAGCTGATCAAATTCAGTTCACTAAGCGCATTCAGAACATTGTGGTAAAGGAGCACCAGACTGCAACCTTTGAATGTGAGTTGGCATTTGACAATGCTGTCGTCACATGGTATAAAGACTCTTGGGAGCTTAAAGCAAGTCCGAAATATGGCTTCCGGTGTGAGGGGCGACGCCATTTTATGATCATTCGTAATGTCACATCTGAGGATGAAGGTGTGTACAATTATTTGGTCTTCCATTTGAATTGTTATTCAATTGGTTGAAGACAAGAGACTCAGGACTTTTCTGTGAAAATGTTCTAGGTGTATACTCAGTGATTGCACGGCTGGAGCCCATCGGTGAAACTAAAAGTTCAGCTGAGCTTTGTCTATCAGGCAAAGGTACTAAGAGTAGCAGTAGAGTGTTGAGTTTTTAATGGTGTGGTTCCTGATTCAACAAACTTGTACTTCTTATTCACAGAAATTGATGCAGGAACAATTTCCTATAGTAAGTATTTTTAAACTGCAGGCCAAGTACTGACAGATTTACTTTTTTATACTGAACTTTTTTATACTGTACTGCTCACAAAAATTAGGGGATATTTCAAAATTAATCCCATAATGAAATATTTGTGAGCAGTGTATATGCATTAGTCATTTTGAAATACTGATTTTAGTGCAATTTTAACTAAACCAAAACCTCTCAATATGTTTAGATGTCTCTGATACCTCAATTGAAGTGTCTAAGCCATCTTCTATAATTAGTTATAAAGGTAAGAAGTGCGATATCAAGCCATATTCGAGTACTTGTCTAAATAAATGCAAGTGTAACATTTATTATTTTAAAACTGTTTTAAAGCTAAGTCAGAAGAATATTTTCATTATGAAGAAAAGACTGAAGTAACAGGTACTTTTTCTAATAATGTAACCATATTTTTTTTTAATCTTTATCTTAAGCACATCATATTAAGCTTTCCATCTTTCATCCATTACTGTTAAACTATTAATACAAGTTAAATGAATGCAGTACTGTGCAAATGTCTTAGGCCACCATTAGATTAGATATAGCAATATTTAGCAATATTTATTTTTTTATTTTTTATTAGAATACAATCTGAAAATACAGGTAATTTGTATGAACAGTGGCATTAAAAGAACCTGAATATAGAAATCAAAGAATATTGATCAGGAATTGTCTTTTTGGAAGGGTAACAGCCAAGAATCCACCTTTTTTTCTGAAGGAAAACAAGGTGAAAAGGCTAAGATATGCTAAAGCTCACAAATAATGAAATAAAGATCAATGGAAAAAAGGATTATGGAGTAAGGAATCTAAGTTTAACATACAGTATTTGGGGTCCTGTCTATATTTACCTATGCTAAAACAAGACATCTAATGGCAGCCTAATACGTTTGCACAGAACTGTATGAAAATGTTAATTTATATTAAAATAACCTAATGCCTGTCACCAATGTCATTCTTAATTTTGAGTGAAATTCTATCATAAATTCTAACATAACTCATGGAAGTTAATTCACAGATGTTTAATATTCACTTTAAAGAAGGGCCATCTTAAACACTCTTTCTTTTCTTTTTGCCCCACCATCTTCTTTGTGTATAATTCATTTTAATAGAGTATAAGAGTTGGACAATCCAAGAAGAGAAAGTAACTCATGAGTTCTCAACAACTCAAGGTATAATGTGGCTACTGTATGTCACAAATTTTGGGGTTTGTCTATGTGATCTGTCTTTATTCTGCTAATACTCTTTTTATTCAGGCTTGTCTTCGCTGTGTATGTTTTGTTACAAGTGAAGTTGTCCTGTTGTTTAACTAATCCGGCTAATTTTCTGCTGTTATACTTATACTTATATATCCTAGATAATATGTTTAATCCACAGATCATACCCTGTGCCCATATCACTCATGGTTTGTGAGAGCCTTAGTTCTTTTCTGTGCGTCTAAATATAGACTTGTTTTCTCTCAGCACCAGTGAAGCCCGTTGAAGAAATTGTTCTCAGGTCTGTTGTGGAAAAGACACAAGAAAAACCTCAACAAGGTATTAAGAGAATATTATGCTTGTGATTGGCATAGCTTTTTCCTACTACAGACTTTGCTGTACAAATATGCATTAGCTTAGCTTTAGATGCACAAGATGTATCTGCTGCTTGCTTTAACTGAAGCAGTCAAAGTAAGACACATGAATTATGTAAAGTGTTTTGTAATTTCTTTTTGTTTTGATGTCTCTGTGTGTGTGTGTGTGTGTGTATGTGTTTGTGAGTGTGTGTGTGTGTGTGTGTGTGTGTGTATGTCTGCTTTTTGAGCATCCATGTTTTTAAAATGTACTGTGTCGTAGGTGTTTCCGACAGTTTTGATGCTTGAGTTGTTTGTTCAAGCCTGTGTGTGGTAGTTGTTCACCAGTGTTTATGTTTTATATATCTCAAGTCCAGTTAAGAAACTGAAATAGAATTTGCAAAAAAAAACCACCTATTATTGTCAGTATTTTTGTCCATGTCTTTCTCTTACATTTATCCTAAATGTTTAAAGTTCATTATATGTTCTTCTTCAAAAATTATTTGTTTTTCGTCTATGAATATATGTCCATATTATTCTGAATGTGCTTATTCTTAAGAACCCGTGTTCAGGAAGCCCGCTGAGGAAATAATCCCACCCGTGACCGAGCCCAAAGCACAAGGTATTGCTTACTAATGCTAAGTGTCCTTATTATCATCCATGTATAAGTGTAGTTTTTTGTTTGTGAAGAGTCATATGCCTTTTTATATGTACGTTCATGGCTTCTAAGTGAATCTTATATGTATGTCAGCATCTCTTTTAATGTTTTTTTAAACAGATCTTAACTGTTCTACATTCATATTTTCAGAACAGATTTTTTCTTACAAATCTTTTGTGTAGTACATTATCCCAATCTCTTAGACACTAATAACTTGTCTTGTCTGAAGATGTCCCAAAACCTGGAGTTCCTGAAACACACAAGCCCAAAGCGAAGCTTTTATCTGAGCCCAAAGAGCTACAAGTAGCTGTGCTCAAACCAGAGCCTAAACCAGAGACAAAACTGGAACTGAAAGGAGAAGCAAAAGCTACACAAAAACCAGAGCCAAAAGCTCAACCAGAAGCTGAACCAAAAACTACCCAAAAGCCAGAGCCAAAAGAAGAGATGAAGCCTGAACACAAGTCTAAACCAGAGCCCAAACCTAAACCAAAAGCTTTACCAGAAGCTGAACCAAAAACTACCCAAAAGCCAGAGCCAAAAGAAGAGATGAAGCCTGAACCCAAGTCTAAACCAGAGCCAAAACCTGAACCAAAAGCTTTACCAGAAGCTGAACCAAAAACTACCCAAAAGCCAGAGCCAAAGGAAGAGCTGAAACTTGAACCTAAGACTAAACCAGAGCCCAAACCTGAACCAAAAGCTCAACCAGAAGCTGAACCAAAAGCTATACCAAAGCCAGAGCCAAAGGAAGAGGTGAAGCCTGAACCTAAGCCTAAACCTGACATTAAAGCTCAGCCAAAAGCTCAAACAGAAGCTAAACCAAAAGTTACACCAAAGCCAGAGCTGAAGCCAGAGCTCAAGCCAGAGCCTAAGCAGCCTGTTGCAAAAACACCAAAGCCTTCTTCAGTAACAGGTATTGTGATTAATAACTACGTTTATATTAAACAAGTGCTTGTTTATCTAAGTTTATGCTATATATTATGTCTTTGTCTATTAGGCAGCTTTTTGCCAAATGTTGTCTGTTTAAGATGTTATCCTCAGGTGTCTTTGCTTCCTTAAAATATTGCTGATTTATATATTTTTTATATGGATCGCATGCATATCTTTGATTGTATGTGAATTTCTTGAATGTTAAAGAACCAGATGCTCCCAAGAAATCAAAAGCATTACCACAAGTTAAACCTACAGACGTCCTACCAGCGATGACTCCATCAGCAGGTAACTGTCAGAAAGCAATAATGGCCCAGCCTCAAGTGACACTATCTTTAAACTTATGTGTTGTTTTTTTACAAGCTTTCTACATGTTCTTGTCTGGTGTCTTTGTATTGTGTAAACTAAAACATGTTCAACATTTCTTTGTACAAATTACTGTGTTTCTCTTATCTTATTACCATATCTCTTATCAGTTTTTGTTTTATTACACTTATTTGCGTGTCAGTGTCACATCTTTGCATGTTAGCACAACATATTTGTCTTTTTTTAAAGCTCAAGACAAGGTTAAGACAACAGAATCAGTGCAAGACATCCCTCTGAAGGTTGCACCATCAGTTGTTCCTGAGCCAACAAAACTGACAAAACCTAAACAGGAAATGCCTACTGCTCTAAAGCCTGAACCGAAACAAGAGCCTCCAGAACATGTGCCTCAAACACCAACACAGAAACATGAAGCTGAACCAGTTCCCTCTATAATCCAAAAGACAGAGAAGCTTAAAATACCAGCACTTACACCTGACTTTACAAAACCGGTGGAGGCACATCTGGCTCAAAAGTCACCACCTTTGCCCCAAGACATTCCAAAAACAGAACCTCACACAAAGCCAGCACTAACACCAGTCTCAAAGGAGCCAAAACCAGCAGAGCTTGGTACAAAACCAGTGTCTGATGTTGCTCCATCTCTTACTCCTACTCAAGAAGCATTTACTAAATCAGAGCTCAGTCCCAAAGAGCCTGCTGTTACTCTTAAGTCTGAACTCGTTCAGCAGAGGGAACTGCAAACTTCTCTTCCCAAGTCTCCTCCAAAGAAAGGTATAATTACCGAAATATTCTTACACCTTTGTGAATTTTACAGTACAATATATGTATTAAGTACAAATTAGGATGTCAGTCCTGTGTATGTGTGGTTATTAATATGTTTCCTTTTGTCTGGTGTCACCTTGACATTTACAAAGTGGTTGAACTAAAAACTACCAAAGCACCAATGGAAACGCATGTGACTAAACCTCAAAAGGAGATGGAAATGGCTTCTGCCGGAGGTATGCTTGGGTAATCTTGTTCTTAAAAGTAGTTAATTTAGTCTTGATTGTGTTCTGTTTGTCTTCAGCACCGAGTGTGTCACACTAAATTTGTTACTAACAGTGGGGGTTGGTTACTTTCTTGTAATTATGTCTGGTACTTATTCAACTAACAAATTCCACCATTTTATACATGCCCCGACACCAGCAGATGGTGCAATCTTAAATTCTTTAATTTGTAAAGTCTTTGCAGTTTCAAAGACGGTCAGACAAGTTCAACATACAGAGGAAATGCCCAAAAAAGATGAAGAGTTTTCACTGATGAAAGAACTGGTGTTAAGAGAAGAGCTCTCATATGAACATGAGAAAATCTCATATCAACATGTGGAGGAGTCAGTAAAAGTGGTAGAAATGAAAACAGAAATCAAAGTTCCATCTGAGAAAGAAGTGCTAAGGAAAACTAAAAGAGAGATGGAGTTTGAGCCTGCCAGAGGTATGCTCGGTTGGTCTGATTGGTTCCTTTTATATTATATTCTTTGATAGATAACTCATACCTACACAGCTACCATGAATCCAATTGTTCGTTCATACATATCCCATACATTTTGTACATTGTGTACAGATTTTGATTAAGTTTTCTTACAAATTCAATTGCATGACTGCCTGAAAGTATTTTAAATAGAGAACTTAGGATGTAGGGTTAGATTTCAGGTTAGATCTGATGCAAAATTTGTTGGCGTAAGTGCCCATAACCATACATATCTTAGACAAAGTAGACAAAAAAGTTACTATTTTTATTGCAAAAAAATATATAAATTTGTACATGCCAAATATGCATGATCAATACACAGTCTAACCACATTATCTTGCCACCTGGAACTCACCTCTTGCCACCTGTGATGGCAGTGTGGATTTCCCTCTATGCACTTTACCTCAAAAAGCCACCAATCTTGGCTCTTGCGCTCGCCATTTATGAAATGTGACAAATGTCTTGCCAGCAGAGAAATCATATCCTGTCAGCGAACCGGTCAATAGGTGTCAGTTTAATCCTACTGACAGGATCGCCTTCCCTGCTGTCTCCTGAGCTGCTCACTGCAGCTTACCTTGCTGGCGGATCTTGACCCTGTTCACTCTACTAAAGCCTGTGAATTGTTATTGCTCCGTTTATGTGTTACTCTCATTGTTAGTCTTTTCGTTGGCCTAAACGCTGATGCGCTATTTTATTAACAATCAGAACTTGCAACATCAGATAATGTACAGTACAGCCCCTTTCTGTCAGTCATCACAGACTGGACTTCATGCTCTTCATGTCCCAGAAACAATCGTCAATCTCTGACTATTTCTCAATTGCGTAGAAAGATAGAAACTGTACATGGGCATACATGTTCATGAACATTGTAAATGTGATTGTATGTGATAACCCCCTAAGGTTGCCAAACTGATCACCAAAAATAGCCATAAAACAGGTAGGTGAAATGATGAGGTTAGACTGTATATTTTCTTTAAAAGGTAAAGTACCTTTATTTACCATTATTCAGATTTCCTCTATAACTTAAGAGGTATTTAAATCCTCTAACCTACTATACAAACTGGCAATATGGACTGACATTCTGAAAAAGTTTCCTAGTCAGTCAGATCGTCCCCTATACCTCTCTATAATTACAAAGGAGGAATACAAAGGAACGAGACAGGACATAATGGAAAAGGCCAGAGCTAACAAATACATTTTCTCAAATTTGATCAAATAAGGCAAATAAAAATAATTGTTAGCTTAATAAAAGCCCTGTTTCTCTATTCCTGCATCTATATTTAACAAAAGTACTGTGAAAATAAACTTTAATAGCAAAGTATTTCAGTGTTTTATAAAAATGTAAATGTAATGTTATCCTTTACGTCTCCTCACTTCCTAAAGGAGTTGAACAAAGTCAGTATACAGTGGAAATGTCTATGAAAACAGAGGACATTTCAGTGACAAGAGAAATTTTGTATAAAACTAAAGACATCCCATATCAACCAGAAGAACGTATAGCAAATATTGCTGAAGTTAAAATACAAGAACCTGACAAAAAAGTTTCAGTTCCACCTCAGAAGGAGTTAGAAATGGCTCCTGAGAGAGGTAGGATTAGTTTCGGGGCTTTTCTTTTGTAGTACATAGCATTCCTGCATTTTCTGCATTTTAATAAAGCAGGCAACATTATTTAAATAAAGTATAGTCTATTATTGACATAATACAAATATGCTCAATAATAGTTGGAGAAAAATACATAGTTTGCTGTTACAAACTATATTTCTGGCTGATATTAAGTTAGAACATGTACTCCTTTGTGACACATGTCATGTCTAATTGGATAATAATAGATGCATTTTGTAAATGTGTATCAGCTTCAGAAGAAGTTCTTATAGAGTACGCAAAGACTCAGCAACGAATGGAAATGTCTATGACAACTGAGGAGTTGTCAGTACTGGAGGAAGTGGCTTTTAAAGAATCCTTATACAAACCTATAGATATTCAGTATCAGCCTGAAGAACATTTACTAAATGTGGCTGATGTGACACTTGAGAAAAAGCCTGTGGTAAAAACACAAACCCAGACAGTGATTGCTCCCACACAAGGTATGTTTTTTTTATATATGAATATTGTCATAAACATATTTAGGATTCAAATAATTTTTCATAATGTCTTCAATACAAAACAATTGTCAGAATGATTAAGGTATCTTGGTAACTTGGAGTTAAGGACATATATATTGGACTACAAATTTGGTTAACTGTTCCTCTGTCTTTGTCACAATGTGCAATGTTAAAAACTATTTTATCTTTAAAATCTGCACAGCTCCAATGAGAGATGAACAAACCATACACACAGTGGATATCTCTATTAAGACTGCAAACATTACAGAAATGACTCAAGTGCATTCAAGAAAATTCTCACATGAAACTGATCGTCAAGCTGAAGAGACACTGAAAGTTTATGAGAAAGCGGAGGTGGCTCTTGATGAACAATCCTCTAAAAAGGATGTTTTATCATTTAGCAAAAAAGATGTAAAGCAGGAGATCGCTAAAATGATGCCTAAACCAATTACCATGCATTTGGAACACGAGAAGAAGGCAGAGGGGTCTGACATTAAGAAAGAAGTAAAACGGTCTCCAGTGCTTAAGAGTGAAGTGCCACACATTAAATCAGAAACTTCTGAAGATAAAACAGTAGTATCAAAAGACAAGCCAAGCCAAGAGCCAAAAAAACTGGATGAGAAGGAAAAAGAAGTTCTTGCAAAACCATTTGAAGGCGTTTCTGCTTTACTAGATGCTCATGAAAGCATTTCTGAGGAACTATCACCAAAAGCTGCTGCCGAACAAAAAATAAAACCAGATATGAATGGCATGACTTTGAAGAAAAAGGTTAAAATGACTAAAAAAGGTATTGGGCCAAACACATTTATGTGGCTCCTTGGATTATCTGTATTCTGTTCGTTCTTTGTTCACTGTGTTGTCTGTCTTGTCTTGTCTTGCCTTGAAATGCTTGCCAACTAGGCAAGTGCAATCTTCTTTAGATAGTATGTTTGTTCAAATCTTTCTTTTTCCACTCTTGATTGTGTGTTCCCTGTTAATTATGCATAATTATTAAACAAAACATATTTGCTTTTCTTTCCAACAGTATTAAAACTAGGATGGCTTAATATACTGCTTCATTTGTTCTCTATTACTAATAGTCATTTTGGAAGTTTTTAGGTTTCTATTCATAACAATTTGTGTGATAATACAATGCTTTCATTTAAAGAGCCAACTGTGGACAGGAAGTCAACAGCTGAACCAACAGTGACCACCAAAAAAGTTTTTTGCGAAGGTAGTTATTTTTTGTCCTATTCTTGTCATAGGTCTTTAATACTGCATGCCTTTTTCATCTTCAAATGCATATTCTTCAACGCACAAATACACAAATGTCTTGACTGTAATATGATGATGTTAATTAAAGAGCCATCTCTGGAGAAGAAAGGCACAATTGATGCAGAAAAGCCAACTGAACATAAAGTCTCTCTTTCTAAAGGTAGACCATTGTTCCTTGTCTTCATAGTTTATGATTCTTAAATGACTTTCATTCTGTATATTGTCATTTTGTTTTCCACTTCATTTTATTAGTACTTTTGTACATTCTTATTTTATTTTATACATTTCTATTATTCTTACTGTGAAAACAACATTTATTTAAAGAGCCGATTGTGGAGAAGAAACCAACTCCTGAGGCACCAAAGCCAACAGCAAGACCACTTGAACAAGAAGTCACTGCTCCTAAAGGTAGTGCCTGTTTCTGTGTCGCTAGTTTAATGTCTTTACTTCTTTGTAAAATCAATTATACCTTGGTTTGTACTCTTCTTTAGAGATCGTTGTCTGTTATTTATTGTCGTGTTCATGCATGTCATACTTTCTTGCTTGTGACAATGACTTGCGTGTATTTAAAGAGCCTACTGTGGAGAAGAAACCAACACCTGAAGAACCAGAGCCAACAGTGGCATCAATTGAAAAAGGTAGTGTCGTGCAGCTTTTATGTCACTAGTATTTGTCTTCAGGTTATTGTAAGATCAGTTGTATCTTGGTTTGTGTTTCTTTTTATATGCAATACTGTGTGTTTAGGCCACCATTAGTTTTTTAGCAGTGTTATAAGAACAATAGATATCGATGTCGACGGTTGGAGCCAAGCATTTCAAACTTCAATTTGTCATTCTATAATACACTTTTACTCTGATCTTTATTCCAATCTTTGTGAACATTGCTGTTATCTAACCAAACAATGTTCGTGGCCTCTACCCTTTCAAAACCATTTCTGATCAAACTTCCTGTAGGGTCAACTTGGCCTCCCAATGAAGCTGCCAGTTGCTGCTATTGCTCAGGTGTAAGGAGTGGCTACACTAAATACTTCCAAGTGTAGACTAAAAGTTGTTTCTTTCAGTATTTTCTGGTTGTGTTCTAATAAAACTGTAGAAAACATGGCCATTATACCACTGCTAAAACAATGGTGTATCTAATCTAGTGATGGCAAATGACAATGCCATGCCTTTATTTAAAGAGCCAACTGTGGAGGAAAGACCAACATCTGAGGCACCAAAGCCAACAGTGGCACCAATTGAACAAAAAGTCTCTCCTCAAGGTAGCATCTGTTTTTGTATTTGTTTTAACAAAATGCATTGGTTAAAACAAAGGTCTTGTGTGTGTGTGTGTGTATTTATACCTGAAACTAAGGCTTAAAGTAGCATCTGTTTTAATGTCTTTGTATTCACTTTTGTAAGATCAGTTGTATCTTGGGTTGTGTTGTATCTATGTTTGTTTTTCTTTATATACTTTTTCTCTTATTAAATATCACATCTTTCCATATATGCCACAAATCCATGTTTGTGACATTTTCATGCTTGTATTTAAAGAGCCAACTTTGGACAAGAAACCAACACCTGAGGCACCAAAGCCAACAGTGGCACCAATTGAGCAAAAAATACCTCCTGTTCAAGGTAGTGACTGTTTTGATGTCACTAGTTTTTGTCTTCACTTTATTGTAAGATCTTGGTTTTGTGCTGTGTTCAGCTTCACTTGTATCTACGTGTCTGTTCCTCTTTATATATTGTGTCTTATTTAATGTGATTCATCTTTCAATGTATAATATCTTGTTTGTGACAATGCCGTTTATTTATTTAAAGTGCCTACTGTGGAGAAGAAACCAACACCTGAGGCACCAAAGCTAACAGGAGCACCAGTTGAACAAAAAGTATCTCCTCCTCGAGGTGCATCATTATGTCTTTCTGTTATTCTCTTCATCTTCATTGTGTAATGCACTGTGAAATTCATTCAGTGTATACTACTTTCCATAAATGTCATCATTTTTTGTTTTGAAAATGCCATGTTTTTTAAAGAGCCAACTGTGGAGAAGAAACCAACACCTGGGGCACCAACACCAACAGTGGCACCAGTTGAACAAAAAGTATCTCCTCCTCAAGGTACAATCTTTGTTTAACATGTGGTGAAAATGTGTTTCATTTAATTCTTCCTGTATATTTCATAATATACCACCAAGCATAATTGTTATTGTTATTTCTTAACTATGACAATGAAAATCTTCAATTTTAAGAACTTCCTATGAAAAAGAAGCCAACACCTGAAGCAGTGAAGTCAGCGGCAACACCAGTTGAGAAAACCATATCTCCTCCTCAAGGTAAATGACTGTATGCTTGTTTAGTTATTTAATATATGGTCAATATATACATTTTTTAAAACACAACCTATGCTGAGATTTGCAGCACTTTCAGTATAACACATTTTCCTTTTTGTTATTTTTTAACTATGATATATTTGCAGATGGTGTTGTACAAACCCCTGGACCAGTCCAGAAAGGTATGGTTAATAATTTGTTTGTTGTAAGCCATGCATTAAATTATTCATATTATGTATTGCTGCACGTATTGCAAATTATTATCGTTATCCTTTCCTTGTAATGTGTGTGTATATAGTCTCTGTTCACTGTATTTTATCAGTGTATTTTCTTTGGATTGCAGTTAGCAAAAACTGAAAAAAATATCGCCTTTCAGTCCAGCCAGTTCAAACGATCATTTAAATCCAGCGTCTGAATTCATGGCATGTATAGTTTGGAAGGTAATGACCACCTTGAAGTGGTTCAACTGAAAGGGAGCTAACATTAGTGACAATGGATGTTGTGTACTGCATTTCTGTCCTGTGTCTTGTGTGCTTTGCAATCTGTGATATGAAATGTGTTGCTTCAGAAACACCTAGTGCCAAACAACGACATGTACTATGTATTGAGGAGCAAGTGAAACGTGAAACACCAGTCTCAAAGAAAGTCCCTGGAAGAACTCTAGATCAGGACCCTGCAGAACACAGACCAAAAGAGCTTGAAGTTGTGTCTGAGACAAAACAAAAAAAGACTCAACAAGAAGTAAAATCTGTAAAAATAAGAGCTGCACTTCAGATGGCTGAGAAACTTGAATCATTTGAGGAGGAAACATATTCAGTAACTGAGGTTAAAAGTACTAGGAGTTATGAGGTAATTGAAGATGCGCCTAAGACTCTTACAGGAGTGGATGAACCAAGGGATCAGGAGGAGATGAGAGAGAAGAAATCTATTAAACCTAATACTGGGGTTCCCGACAAAAAGAAGCCACCTAAGGAAGACACACGCCAAACTCCTAGCCAAACTATTAAAAAAGTACCTAAGGTGCCTTCAAAAGAGAAGGAACAAAAAACTGTACAATTGAAACCTATTAAGAAACCTAAGGAGGTTTCTATATCAAAGAAAGAGGAAAAGGTGAGGGACAGCTTTCCTTCACACCAAAAGCCTCAAAAGGATGAACGTGCTGATGAAGCTGTGGTTTCAAAACCCGTGGTTCTGTCAGCCAAAGATGCAACTTCCAAGGAGTCTGAGCTACCCATAAAAGTTACACCAAAGAAAAAAGAGGTAGAAGTGGTTTCCAGACAAATTAAAGCTGATCTGTCTCTGGGTGAAGCTAAAAGAGAAGTGGGCACTGAGGAACCTGTATCAGACCAGATACAAGTTAAGCTAAGCGAATCAGAGAAACTTCCTAGCAAAGAAGCTGACAAATCCAAAATTCAGCTTAAGAAAAATGAGAAAATCAGAGACGAAAAGAAAACAGAAAAACTGGAAGCAGCACATAAGGAGGAGATAACTCTAAAACCCATTGAAGTTGTCAAAAAAGGGTCAGAAGTAAAAAAGACACTATCACCAAAGGCTGAACCAATTTCACTGCAGAGAAAATTGAGTGCAACAGCTCCTAAAAAAATCTCCCCCAAAGACTCAGTTGAGTCTGTTATACTAAAAAAGGTCCCGAAGAAAATCTCTCCTCAAGAAGATAAGGTAACTCAGGAGTGTCCTGTGAAAGCAAAGCGTCAACTAATAAAAGAGTTATCACCTGGAGCTGTGCAGATAGAAAAGATTCCTACTCAGAAAGAAGAAGAAGTATTTGAGATAGAACCCTTCGCTGAAGAAGAGGAGGAGGAAGAAGATGAAACATGGGGATGGGAGCAGGTTCCCTGTGAGGAGTTTGATAGCTCCTTGGAGGATGACGCCATTGAAATGCCAGGAGGTGTGGGTGAGAAGAGAGGTGAGAGAGAAGCTCCCCACTGGTATTTACTCCCTGCCCTGACCATCCAAAGATCATCACAAATAATTCACTTCCTCCCATTCTTCCATTGCCTAATTGTCTAATGGTTCAGTTATCTTCTTCATCAACTGTTTTTCATATACTATGTCCATCTGTCCATCCATGTGGTCTTTAGTTCTTGTTTCTTTTTGATGTTTGTGTTTGTCAGTCATCGTCTGTTCCTTAATCTTTATTACTGTCACTCTGCAGGTTTGCACCATTTGATGAGCGCATTACGTTTTACAAAAAGGACATTGACTGAAATATCAATTGACTGGTCATTACCATAGTCACATTTCATCTTCTTTATGCTATTGTAATGCTATTTTAATGTAAAATACAAAGGAAGATTTTCACAAGAGATCTGCGTGCAAAACCATACGTAAACGCATCAGAGATATAGCTTAAAGCACTAGTAGAATGCTATTGAAAATAGCGTCCCTAATGAATTTCCCTTTTTCAGTTTATGGAAATTCACAAGAATTATAGAAACTACAGTATTGTTGTAGGAAGCTGTAACACTTAAGATAATGATATTATGGACAAGATAGACTATTGTTTAACAGAAGCAAAAATGTGTTGACAGACAGCATTACGAACAACACAGAAGACCAGGCAGATGAGACTCAATAGCTGAAAGTGAACCAGTTTATATAGTTATAAGTGATATAGATTATACAGGTAACAAAGGGACTGGCACATACACTTACAAACACCATTTGCCTCAGTGTCAGTCACACAAACACAAGAAACTTACACAAAGAAGCCCTCTAAACCCCTAAACCGAGATACAACATGCAAACACTTTAACTTTTACTCCCACTGCTCATTGATCTGCAGTATTGATTGGCTGTTGAGGTAACCAGCTGTTTAAAGTCACAACATTTTTAGTTCCAATTATTATTTATTATCATATTTACGATCTTGGTCGTTAACGCAAACAGACTGAATGGACATTAAACGGTGCACACTTGTACATATACATTTATTAATCAGTGGAAAAATATGCATGTCTTGATATTATTAAATCATATTTTGGTGCACTGCACGTTCTTGTTTTATATGCTACACAACTGGTTAATTGATAACAGCAATTACATGTCATTGTTATAATAATTCAAACAGATGGAAAGCCAAAGGAAGAGGCAGCAGTAGGAGGCAGAGGCAGAGGCCTTAAACGTGAGAATGCAATTCTGATCAAGTTCATATTTCTAAGATTTTAGTGCATGTATATGAGCCAGCGTAACCACCTCCTTTTACTTTATGCCTTACAGCAAGGCAAACTCCATCTCCTGGCGATGCTGGGCGTGGAAGAGGACTTAAACCTGGTGGCGGTGGTGGTGACAAGCCTCCTGGAGAGTCACCGTTTGCTTTCCAGCTCAAGGCT
Organism: Parotocinclus spilosoma; assembly: GCA_033117975.1. Lineage (NCBI taxonomy): Eukaryota > Metazoa > Chordata > Actinopteri > Siluriformes > Loricariidae > Parotocinclus > Parotocinclus spilosoma. Next base: position 8,211,447 of record JAVSBV010000121.1, read on the forward strand.
GTTCCTCTGAAGTTCGTACAGGGGCTTAAAGACATTGTGTTGCAGGAGGCTGAATCCATCGGTTCCTCAGCTGTATTCGAATGTCAGATTTCTCCTTCTACTGCTATAACTACATGGATGAAAGATGGAAGCAACATACGGGAAAGTCCAAAGCAAAAGTTTACTTCTGATGGCAAAGACCGCAAACTGGCCATCATTGATGTCCAACTGTCAGACA
>JAVSBV010000121.1:8234321-8299667 GCA_033117975.1 Parotocinclus spilosoma
TTGCGCAAGATGTTGCGTGCGCACATTTCAGACCCGTTTTTGTGCGTACGCACGCTTTATAAATGAGGCCCCTGGTGTGTAAGACATACCAGGAGAGAGCCAGAAGGTTCTGGAGCAAGGATATAGGTCAGGAAAGACTGAGACTGAGGTGTTGACACCTGGTAGTGCAGGGAAGTAGGCCTCTGAGTTGAGGTTCACTCAGGAACAGGTATTTGGGATGTGATAGAGGCCCTTCTCACAAGCACCATTTGTGATACAGCTCATAAACACAGGCCCTTCATAGGATCAAGTAGCAAAAATGCAAAACACAGTGGGTATCACAATAAAATATCAGTTTGTTATATTAAACGATTACATTTGATCTCCTTATAGTTTTATATTGAGTCCTTATTTTTTCTGGATTTATTAAAACTAACAGAATTTGTTGCTGTGTTTTTAGTTGCACCAACAATGGACTTGAGCTCCTTCAGAGATGGCCTGGAGGTTATTGTTCCTCAGCCTCTTGCTATTCGCGTCCCCATCACTGGATACCCTACTCCCACCGCTAAATGGAGCTTTGGTGATAAGGAGCTCACCGCTGGGGACCGTGTGTCCATGGTCACAAAGACAACTTTTACTGAATTAATAATTACCCCAAGCGTGCGCCCAGACAAAGGCATATATTGTCTGACACTGGAGAATGATGTGAGCAGTGTGTCTGGAGAGATTGACGTCAATGTAATTGGTATGTTCAGTACATTTTCATAGTGCATCGCTTCTTATCTATTAAGCACGGAACTCACTGTTTACCCTCTTACGTTTCAGCGTGCCCAAGTGCACCCAAAGACTTCAAGGTTGCCGAGGTAACCAGAAAGCATGTGCATCTTATGTTGGATGCGCCAGAACACGACGGAGGAAGCCCACTCACTGGCTACCAGGTTGAAAAGCGTGACGTGGCTAGAAAGACTTGGGTCAAGGTAGGAAACTCCCAACACCAGATTTCTTCTTTAATCTCAGCACTCGGCTGTACTACATTTCTTGTTTATTTTACACCCCAGGTCATTAGTGGTGTGCAAGATCAGGAGTACACTGTCACAGATGTGATTGAGGGCAAGGAGTACTTGTTCAGAGTTGTAGCCTGCAACAAGTGTGGCCCTGGAGAGCCTGCATATATTGATGAGCCAGTTAATGTGTCGTCACCAGCCAGTAAGTGATCACAAGCAAATGTAAATAGCTTAGCCTCTGTAGCAAGCACGAGAAGGTCTAACATGCTGATTTATTGTAATTAAAGCTGTTCCAGATCCACCAGAGAATCTTAAATGGAGGGACAAGTCTGCCAGCAAGATATTCCTTTCATGGGAGCCTCCAAAGTGGGATGGTGGAGCCCCAATCAAAGGCTACACTGTCGATAAATGCCAGCGTGGCACTGACAAATGGGAGCCATTTGGAGACATGGTTCCTGACCTCAAGTAAGGAAACAGTGATGATGAACCGAAATTTCAACTGTAGACATGTTTTACGAAAAAAAAGTTTAAATAAATGCAGAGGATTTTGATAGAATTTTAATAATGTGGAGTAGTGAAGTGACAAAAAAATCTTAGAAACCTCTCCATAGTATGCACTAGGGGTGCAACATGGCACAATTTGTATTGTGTAAATAATGTCACATTGCAATTACTGTGATATCACGTATCTTCTGTGTGGAGTCTGCATGTCCCTGTTTGCGTGGATTTACTTCAGTTTCTTCCCACAGTCCAAATACATGCACTAGGTTATATATATATATATATACATACACACTGTATAGGGATGGGAGAATCTGTGAATAGGAGCAACAAAAACCAGAGATCGTCCTCCATTATAATGCCGAAAAAGGTGGTGTCTCTACATTGGTGCAGAGACTGACATAGTTACTGAATGTGTTTAATTTGTGTAAAATTTATAATTAAGTTCAAATAAATAAAAATCAGTTAATCAATCAATGAAAAACATTGCTTTATTTGTAAATTAAAAAAAAACTTCCACTCATATATTTAGTATAATTAATTTCCTTTTTTTTAATTACATTTGATTAAAAAACAAACCAAAAAACGATTAGTATAACAAGTATGTAATATAAAAAAGGACAAATTTTAGCTGTATAAGCTGTTGCTTTAAAATAGGTGAAGTAAGCATCTGTTAAGTATTTTAATGTAAAATTGCTTAATTGCTGAATTCAAAACATCAAAAAGGAGCGATGACTGAGTAACAAAAATATGAACACCACACAAGGGTTGGCTCGTTGATAACATAACATATCCTCCCCGTGTCTGCGTGGGTTTACTCTGGGTACTCCAGTTTTCTCCTGCAGTCCAGAGACATGTGTGTTAGGCTCATTGATTACTCTTCATTGACTTGAATGTATATACATAACTAGTCTTGATGTAATAAACACAGCTTGTTTGCGACAGAGTCTCGGACAGAGCAACGATGTTTAACTTGTGCAGCAGTAAAATGTTGACCTAACATGACCTACAATGTTTAATGATTTCAAAATCACTAGAAGAGATTTTGGTTAAGTGATTTGTAGAGTTTAGATTAGTTATCAGGTATCTGATGTTATTTTGCTTAACCTAAGATTACACAAACTTTTTGATTTGCTCTAGGCTTGAGGTGACTGGTCTGATAGAGGGACAGTGGTATGCTTATCGTGTGAGGGCCTTAAACAGGCTGGGCTCAGGCAGACCAAGCAAGGCAACTGATGAGATCTTGGCTGTTGATCCTAAAGGTAAAATATCATTTGAAATACAAGCTCTCACTTTCTGTCTCTTTTTCGCCTCAGTATCCATACCATAATATTTACTCTTTCTATTTATCCCGTGTTACAGAGCCTCCAGAGATCCACTTGGATGCAAAACTGCTGGCAGGCTTAACTGCAAAAGCTGGCACAAAGATCGAACTTCCAGCTGATATCACAGGAAAACCTGAACCAAAGGTCAAGTGGACCAAGGCTGATCTTATCCTAAAGGAAGATGACAGAATCACCATTGATACCAAACCAGGTCACTCTACAGTGACCATTGCTAAGACTACAAGGAACGACTCAGCAACGTACATCATTGAGGCCGTTAACAGCAGTGGCCGTGCAACTGCAACCGTTGATGTCAACATTCTAGGTATTCGAATATTGCAATTTTAATATCAGACTGTTCAAAATAAAATGTGTTCATTGATTGGATACTGAATGAGAACTGTAAATTTTCGCTTTCAGAGTGCAGTCATTTAAACATGTCAAGAAAAAACTGTTTTGCTGTTTGCAAGGATTATTGATATTTAATAACAATAGAAAAGCACTTCCTTTATAATTAATGTTACCCCAGATAGATGCGTTGATCTTATTCTGAGACCTAGAGAAGACTGATTACCAGACTCGAGTATTTTAGCACTACTGTAAATCCTTAACAACTTAACAGAATGTATCTACAGTGCTAAAGAGTAAAGAGCAGACTAAAGCAAAGCATACTGATCAGACAACAAACATCTATCACATATGTAACACGTTTATTTTTCTATTTAGATAAGCCTGGTCCTCCAGCTGCCTTCGATATCTCGGAAATCACCAGTGAATCCTGTTTACTTGGCTGGAATCCACCCAGGGACGATGGCGGATCAAAGGTCACAAACTACATTGTGGAGAGAAAGGCCACAGACAGTGAGATCTGGTACAAGCTGTCTTCCACCGTGAAACAAACCAACTTTAAAGCCACCAACCTCGTGCCTTTCAAGGAATATGTATTCAGAGTCTATGCTGAGAACCAGTTTGGTGTCGGTTTACCAGCTGAACATGCTCCAATAACTGCCAGATATCCCTTTGGTATGGACTCATCTTTCTTTACAAAATATCCAAAGGTCCCACTTTAAAGATCCTGCATCATAATAAATTTTGCTTATTTTTGAAACTAGATCCACCCGGACCTCCGTACAAACTTCAGGCCTCTGATATTGCAAAGGATGCCGTAACGCTGTCCTGGTACGAGCCTGATGAAGATGGTGGAAGTCCCATTACTGGCTACTATGTGGAGAGATTTGAGCCAGACGCTGACAAATGGATAAGATGCAATAAATTACCAGTCAGGGATACTACCCTTAGGTAATGGTACATTATTTATTTAGTTTTCACATTAAAACCCTGGACTATGGAGTACTTTTAAAATGTTGAATAAACTACATTGATATTCAACATGGTATTAGCTCAAATGAATGTTAATGAGTACGATGCTGTAATATGTACAGAGTAATTAAACTTCTTGGTTTATGACACATTAAACATACGATGGATTTGTTAAAACATTTTTTCATCATACATCAGCGAGCACATGTACAGCATTATATATGGAGTTGTACAGTATTTAACCTATTAAACTATATATTACCTTGTCAGATGTGTTTGCTGAACTACAATATGGTGTATGAACAGTATCTTTATATTTATTTACTTTATTTAACTTCAATATTCTATATTTATTCAATACCAGTACACTTCAGTATGCCATATAGCTAAGCACAGTGTATATTATGGTGTTTGCAACATATTATGGTCACTAAGTGGCTTAACGTACTGTGCAATAGTCTTATGCCATTGTTAGATGTAGATTGTAGAATTAGATTGTTTTTGTATGACCATATATAATAATTTATTTCAGAAAATGTGCTTGCAGGATTAAAAACAGAAAAAAATCTGAAAACAGTATTTAGTGTGGCCTCTCCTATCATTTGAGCAATAGCAGCATCTGGGAGCTCAGGATGCCAAATTGGTCCTTCCACAGTCCGAAGAAGTTTGATCAGTAATGATTTCTTTGGAAGAGTAACAGCGAATTAGCCACTTTTTCATAAAGGGAAACAGGATGAAAATATTAATAGTAAATGTATGGTCATTATACCATTGCAAAAACATATCTAATGGTGTCCTAAGATTTGTGCGCAGTACTGTACATGTAGTAAAGGATGTGTCTGTGATATACATATTCATTTTTAAAAACAGAGTGAAAGGATTGCCTACAAGGAAGAAGTACAAGTTCCGTGTCTTGGCTGAGAATCTTGCTGGGCCAGGCAAACCAAGCAAAGAGACTGACCAAATCCTGATCAAGGATCCCATTGGTAAAATATAGTTCTGTTAACTGTTTTTATATTTCTTTGAAAAGACTATATAATGCATATGTACGCTCCTCTAGATCCTCCATGGCCTCCTGGCAAGCCTACCGTTAAAGATGTTGCAAAGACCTCTGCCTTCCTGCAGTGGACAAAGCCTGAACATGACGGCGGCGCGAAAATCGAATCCTATGTCGTTGAGCTGCTCAAGAGTGGAACTGATGAGTGGGTGCGTGTGGCTGATGGTATTCCTGCGCTTGAGTATTTCCTTACGGGACTAATGGAGAAACAGGAATACTCCTTCCGTGTCAGAGCTGTCAACGCAGCGGGCGAGAGTGAACCCAGTGAGCCTAGCAATCCTGTGCTGTGCAAGGAAAGACTCAGTAAGTGTTTAATGAATTAATTATTTTACATTGAATGTTCAAACATTAGACCCTCACAGCTGTACAAGCTGTACAAGTTTTAGAGTGTTCATGTGGTACAGTTTGTATAGCTGGTTTTTCTTACTCTCCTTATCAGATCCACCATCACCTCCAAGATGGCTAGAGGTGGTTAATATTTCCCGAAATGGTGCTGAACTCAAGTGGACAGTTCCTGAGAGAGACGGTGGCTCTCCAATTACCAACTATATTGTGGAAAAGAGAGATGTCAGACGTAAGGGTTGGCAGGCCGTGGACACCACAGTGAAGGAACTGAAATATACTGTTGCACCACTAAATGAAGGTTCGCTCTACGTATTCAGAGTGGCAGCTGAGAATGCTGTCGGACCTAGTGATTACTGTGAACTTGTCGACTCTGTTCTGGCGAAAGACACATTCAGTAAGCTCAACAGTCTGGGTGATTTTAATAATTAAAGTAAAGACACGTACCTTCACGGTTTGCTTATTTATTTACCATTCTACCTTTTTAGCTACTCCGGGACCCCCTTATGCTCTGGCTGTCGCAGGGGTCTCTAAGACCCATGTTGATCTTACTTGGGAGGCTCCTAAGAATGATGGTGGAAGACCAATTTTGAGGTAAACAAAATGTCCGATATGCTGGGACTCCCTAGACCGTCTGGTTTGTAGTATTGTACAGTGTACAGAATTTGAACACTTTTTTTATTCAACCAATTTGCACTTCGACCAGCTGTTCGCCCAAAATCGACCCAAAATTCATACTTATAAAACTGGTACATCAAGCCTCAAGGTGTTAGATTCTGACATTGAACAAATTCGAACTCAAACAGCCACCCAACACCAATCAAGTTCAAATTCAGAGGTAACACTGTACAGTTATGGTCTCAAATACATTTCATGTAATTACATAGAACATATCATGGAAGTTATGCTTACCTGTACCTGTAAAACAAAGTCCCTAGCTAGACCATAAAGCCGAGAACATGTCATTAAAGCTTGCACAATTGTCCTTATGTTTTACAGATATGTTATTGAGAAGAAGGAGAAACTTGGAACCCGCTGGGTGAAATCTGGAAAGACATCAGGTCCTGATTGCAAGTACAGGGTGACAGATGTCATTGAAGGAACTGAGGTGCAGTTCCAAGTCCTTGCTGAGAACGAGGCTGGTGTTGGTCATCCAAGCGAACCGACAGACATTGTGGTGATTGAGGACCCAACAGGTATGTTTCTATTTTTTTCCTCAGTGTTTACCATAGACTGTATATAAAAGTGGATGACAGTGGGTGAAAAGGGAAGCCAATGCATATCTGATGCCCTTTAGTTCCTGGATGCAGTATACTGCTCATAGAGCAAATTTTCATTTCAATTTACGCGTCCAACAATTTCTTGTGGCAATTGCACCAATCATGTTCATATCTCTCCTAATATTTGTCTTTATGGTGAATGGGTTGTATACAAGTTATTTGGTGATACTTAGAGGGGTGTGGCAATTATGTGATTGACACTGACAGTTGATTTTGACAAATGTCCATGCTAAAAACTCATTTCTTTCAGTTGGCTTATGGCTGAGCCTAAATCCTTTTTTATTGGTGTCGTTTAGGCTGTATTTTAAATTAAATTTAGGCTAAGTTCTCCTTTGTTTTTATTATTGCTCTTATTGTACAGTGTCCTTGGGTGTCTTGAAAGGCACTTATTAAATAAAATTGTTGTTGTTGTTGTTATTAAGAACACACTTTTTAACTCTCACTTAACATCGGTCAATTGAGCCATAATTGAGAGACAGTTTGGTTCATTAGATTTCAAAGTACATGTTATGTAATAATGAAAGTCTAGTGTAGTCAGACACTATGTGTATATAAAGAGAGGTGGGCCTACCCTAACAAGTGTGATCAGGGGGGTTGGACAGAGATACTGCCCGGCTTATAGTCTCTACTACACACATGCTCTGGCTCCAATTTTCATCAATTCACAGGGCAGATCAGCAGTGATGTACCATCTATTGTAAATACAGGCCACAACCCCTCTTATATTGATCAGTTTTGCATTGGCACAGGCCAAAGTAGTTCCCTGTATGAGATACTGGTCCAACGTAGAGCCCACAATTGTTGCTGTTGCAGTTCCAGGTTTCATCTCTTGGACAGGTTCTCAGGTTCATGTCCCAAATGCCAGTAATGACCTGATGTTCAGTAAAATTGTAAGATATGTTAATTAATGTAAACTGTATAGAATAGTATAGTATATAATGTATAATTCTATAATTCTCAATAATTTAAATGCATTACTGTATTTTGTCCAGGTCCACCATCTCCGCCTCAGGATCTCCATGTCACAGAGGCAGCCAGAGACCATATCTCCATTGCATGGAAACCTCCAGAAAGGAATGGAGGAAGCCCAGTCACCGGCTACCACATTGAGCTATGTGAGGCGGGAACAGAAAAATGGATGAGAGTCAACTCTCGCCCAGTTAAAGAGCTGAAGTACAGAGCTGGAGAGGAGGAAGGCATTGTTCCTGAGAAGCAGTACATTTTCCGTGTCCGTGCTGTCAATTCCATCGGTGCTAGCGAGCCCTCTGATATCTCTGAGCGTGTATTTGCAAAAGATTCAGACTGTACGTTTTTTATATAATTTACACCGTATTATCATTACTGATACAGCATATTTGAACCTACAAACATTTACAGACTTGCTCCTCACTGATCCTTACAGGCTCACCAACCATCGATTTCCAGACTCAGGACCTTGTTGTTGTGGAGGGTGAGAAGCTGCATCTCCCCATTCCCTTTAAAGCTGTTCCATCACCCAAGATCACATGGCACAAAGATGGCAGGGAGATGAAGGCTGACGAGAGAGTATCGTTCAGAGTAAATTATACTTCATGTCACTTGGAGGTCCCAAGCAGCTTGCACGCAGATGCTGGCCAGTACAAAGTTACTCTGGAGAACAGCCTCGGCGCAGTCAGCGGAACAATTAACGTTAAAGTCATCGGTATGGTGATGCATGCCATTTGAATGTAGTGCTGACTGATTGTATGCCATTAGAATATGCTTGTTAACATCCTATGGATTGTTAAAAGTCTTAGGCCACTGTTAGCACTGGTCAGCTGAAAATATAAATTAAATACATACAATAAATATAAAAAATAGTGAACAAAATGGCTTCTACAGACAAAAGTCCACATTTAGTATGACCTCTTTTGAGGAGACTGCCATGAAGTTTCTGCTATATTATTGCAGGTTTCTTCCAGCACATCCCAAAGTTCTTTAGTTTTAGTCTTTTATTTCTTTCTCTGTCCTGGTGATTGGTTACGGCCTTTATAACAGTGGTACCCAAAATATTTACTGCAGTGCTTTTGTACATAACAGAATATTTTCGACCACCCAACTCTGAAACACACATACATGCCTTAGCTACCAAATTTCACTCAAATATATTTTAAACATTGCAATTCATGCAAAAAACTTTTTATTGAACAAAACACAGTTAAGTCATACATCTCTTTTACACTGGAACTATTACAATTGACATGTATAATGTATCTTAAAATTAACCTTAAATACTATTTATGGCTTCCAACATATTTATGAATGCTTTGATAATTCCTTGCTGTTCCCAACTTCGGAATGCCTCCACACCCTGCAGGAGGCACCCCTTTGGGTTCCACGGCCCTAAAATATTCAGAACAGGGCTTTTAATACTGAACAAAAATGTCCTGCATTCTCTTGTTGTGTTCTAATAAAGAGACTGATGATTAAATATATAGTCACTAGACCATTTGTAAGACAGCGAACCTAATTGTGGCCTAAGACTTTTGCACAATACTGTGTGCAGGTCAGACATTGGCCATATTTGTGGCTGTGTTAGATATAGATCTATATATTTCATGTTGAAATATCCCCTACTTTTGTGAGCAGTATATTTAACATTAACAATTGTTTTATCTCCAGGTCTTCCTGGACCATGCAAGGAAATCTCTGCTAGTGAGATCACCAAGAATTCCTGCAAAGTGTCCTGGGACCCTCCAGACTACGATGGTGGAAGCCCCGTTTTACACTATGTCCTGCAGCGCAGAGAGGCAGGCAGGAGGACGTATGTTAACGTAATGTCTGGTGAGAATAAAGTAAGCTGGCCTGTCAAGGATCTCATCCAGAATGGAGAGTACTACTTCCGCGTCAGAGCGGTGAATAAAATTGGCGGTGGCGAGTTTATTGAGCTCCGCAACCCAGTGATCGCCGAGGATCAGAAGCGTGAGTATTATTTTAGACAAATTTTGCTGTAGGACATGCAATGGGGCAGAAAGTATGTTTAATTTTTCACATTTGTCTTTTTTAATATATAGATCCACCCGATCCACCTGTTGATGTTGAAACTCACAACCCTACCTCCGAGTCTGTGACCCTCACATGGAAGCCGCCCATGTATGACGGTGGCTGCAAGATCATGGGTTACATTCTGGAGAAGATGATGAAAGGCCAAGACAAGTTTGAGCGATGCAACGACTTCCTGGTGCCAGTCTTATCCTACACGGTTAAGGGCTTGACACAAGGAAAAGAGTATCAGTTCCGTGTGCGGGCAGAGAATGCAGCAGGGATTAGTGATCCTTCCCGTAGCACTCCATTGGTCAAAGCCACAGATGCAGTCGGTATGTCCAAGCATCAGCTAATTCTGTTCTAGTTGCTTTATGTTATATTTATAGCATTTAGTAGATAAGTCATTCTCAGAATAAGGGGACTATGTACACTGCTCACAAAATAAGGGGATAAGCAGTAAAGTTAAGATCGCAATGACAGAAAATGCTCAGAAAATGCCTGTGCAGCATTTTGTTTTCTACTCCACTTAACCTCACAATGCCTGCCAAAAGTTACAGAGTCTGATCATGCTAGATTAAATAATTTTCTTCTTAATAACATACATTTAAAGTCATAAATATTGATAAAATATTATAGCTACAGTTTCTTGTATAAGTCTTATAAACAAATAAAAATTAGTCCCCCTCAATTACTAGAAATTACAAGAAATAGGTTTTAAATTGTAAACAAAATGTTCTGTTGTAGCTTCACCTTATCTTAAATAACCAATAAAAATACCAGTCAGTGCTTGAAAATATCAAGTTCAGTGAGTGTCTGTAAAGTTTATCTTGCTTTATTCTTAATTGGTGACTCTTGAGTCATAAGTCAGTCTCCAAGGATAACCGCTACAAAGCAGAGATTCATAAATACTTATATGTGGGACAGGTCTGGTCTATTTTGTGGTGTAATAAGAGAAAGCTTTGGTAAACTGAAAACCAGACATTCTGAGTTTGTAGGGGTCAGTTGATTGTATATGACAATGCCAGTCATAATTGTTGATCCAGCTGTTACCCTGTTTAACAAAATTGTTCTGAATTTCCAGATCGTCCAAAAGTGTTCCTCAGTGGTAGCCTGCAATCGGGCTTGAGTATCAGGAAAGGCGAGGAGATGCGACTGACTGCCTACATTTCTGGATTCCCTTATCCGGAAATAACATGGATGAGAAACAATTCAACCATCAGGCCGGAGCCACTGAAGAAGAGACCCGAAAGGCCTATTAAAAAGAAGAAGGAAAAGAAGGCAGAAAAGGAGGAGAAGAAAGAAGATACAGAGAAGAAGGAGGAAAAGAAAGAGGAGGCCCAGGAGAAAAAGGAGGAGGAGAAAAAGGAGAAAGAAAAGGAGGTTGAGGAAGAAGAAGAGCCAGAAGAGGAGTACCACCCATCTGTGAATGAGCGCCTGTCTATTGACAACTCGAGGAAGGGTGAATCCTTTGTTATTTTAAAAGATGTTATCAGAGGAGATCATGGCATATTCACCATCAAGGTGGAGAACGATCATGGTGTAGCCTCAGCCTCCTGTGAGGTTAACATTCTTGGTAAGTTTTTCGTAACGTAACATTAAAAATATATTCACATAAAAACATATAAATACAGATTTAAGGGATTTAATTCACTCGTTCCAGATACTCCTGGTCCTCCTATCAACTTACGGTTTGAGGACGTCAGGAAGGGTTCTGTCCTCTGCAAGTGGGATCCTCCTCTTGATGATGGCGGCAGTGAAATCCTTAACTACATACTGGAGAAAAAGGATAATTCCAAGCCAGACAATACTTGGCTCAGTGTGACATCATCTCTCAGGAGCTGCAAGTACCCCGTGTCAAAACTGATTGACGGAAAGGAGTATGTCTTCCGAGTTACTGCCGAGAATAGATATGGTCCAGGAAAACCATGTGTCTCGAAACCAGTCATTGCCAAGGATCAGTTTGGTGAGCATTATTCCTACTAACATGGTTACTAACAATGTCCTGGATGAGACATGCTTAATTCTGCAGCACTGGTGGTGATCCTCTGATGGGGCTGCAAAAGGGTGTGAGTGCAATGCAAAAATGGCCCTGGAATGAACATAGTTAGAGAAGATAGAGATCCACAAGTGGCAGTTCCTCCCAAATGAACTTTTCACACCGAGTTCCTTGTGTACAGAAGATTTTTACTGCGAAGCTGAGTAAAAGTTTTAGTCAGGGCCTGATCTAATTTCCCAATTGTTTGGATGTGTTAAATCATTCAGAATCAATCATAACAGCTCATTCTGCTAGTAGCAGAGCACAAAAGCATACATGACAAGCAACATGCTGACCACAAAAAATGGGACATTAAAGAATATGTCTGGTGGAATATAACTAAAAGGCTCATGAATGATGGGTAAAACCACACAGTGACTGCATGTAACCATTTTCTTGTTTATCTTAGTGCATTCTATTTTGTCCACAAAAACGCACAAACTATAGCTTTCTGAACATATCTCCACTGCTTTTTATGTTGACAATGTCTAAAAGACAAAGCAAAATCTCTGTGACACATTAAGAGAAGCGAAATTACAGATGCCTTGAACCACTTGGCGCGAAAGTGCCTACTGTGCCACCCAAGTGCCTTCATACAAACATTGCAGCTTCATTTAGATGCTCTGCTTTTAAAGGTTTCACTCTAACATTTTTTCAACCTTTTTTGTCTTCCAGATCCACCCGAGGCTCCTGAGAAGCCTGAAATTATAGACATCACAGCCAACAGCATGGTTGTCACTTGGGAGGAACCCAATGACAATGGCAGCCCCATCCAGGGATACTGGGTGGAAAAACGTGAAATTAACAGCACACATTGGGCAAGAGTCAATCGCAATATTGTCAGTGACCTGGAACTGACAGTGGAAGGTCTCATAGAGGGACTGACATACATTTTCAGAGTGTGTGCAGAGAACTTGGCAGGGCGTGGAAAGTTCAGTCCACCGTCTGATCCAAAAACAGCACAGGCTGCAATCTGTAAGCTGACCACCTCACTACAGCAATCTGGCAGTTCTTTGTTTTATTGAAGGAGACTATTATGTAACATTAAAACCGTTTGTTTTTTCAGTGCCGCCGGGTCCACCGACTCCGCGCATCGTTGACACCACAGACCATTCAATAACGGTTGAATGGGATCCTCCTGTGGACAATGGCGGCGCAGACATTTTTGGTTACCACGTTGACAAGGTCGTAGCTGGAACTAAGGATTGGTCGCGAGCTACTGAGAGGCCATGGAAGACTCTCACATTCACTGTGTTTGGAGTCAGAGAAGGAGCTAAGTATATTGTCCGTGTGGTGGCAGTCAACTGCGCTGGTGAAGGAGCTCCTGGTATGACAGATGCTGCTATTGTGAGGAATCCTGCAGGTACATTTTTTCAGCCATTGCTTATTATGAAAATGAATGTGGTTGTTATGACTGGAAACGCCCTTCTTATGACTGATGCTTTTTTTGTTTAACAGAGCTGCCCATGATTGAACTTGATCTTTCTGTGAGGAACGGTCTTGTTATAAGAGCTGGAGAGATGCTGAAGCTCCCGGCATATGTGACAGGGAAACCTAAACCATCAGTATCGTGGACAAAAGATGGAGCGGCTCCTGAAAAGGACCGTGTGGAAATAGAAGAGGTCGATCAGAACAACACTTTTATCATCAAGACTTCAAAAAGAAGCGACAGTGGTAAATACCAGATCACAGCAGCCAACCCGAGTGGAATCAAATCAGCGTCGACCAAGGTTGATGTGATGGGTGAGGACTGCTGTTATTATATTTTATTTTGAAATGCTGTTGGTTTGTGACAATACCAGATCTGCTAATAACATTTAAAATGTTCATTTTAGATGTTCCTGGACCTGTGCTTGACCTCAAGCCTGTTGTAGTTACAAGAAAGTTAATGATGCTGAACTGGTCTGATCCTGATGACGATGGTGGCAGTGACCTGACTGGCTTTATCATTGAAAGGAGGGAGCCAAAGATGCACACATGGAGACAGCCCATTGAAACACCTTCATCCAAATGTGAAATTGTCGGCATTATCGAAGGACAGGAGTACATCTTCCGAGTTGTGGCAAAGAATAAGTATGGATGCGGACCACCTGTCGATCTCGGTCCTATCCGTGCCGTCGATCCTCAGGGTGAGTTGCTGTTTATTTAGATCAGTGGTTCTCAAAGTGATGGGCTATTGCAAGGAGAGGCGCAGAAATACAAACGAATGGTGTTACGTAGTCAATATGTTAAATACATCATGCATTTAACTTGTAAAGGCAATTTGTCACTTGATTTTTGTTTTGTTTATTATTATTATTATTATTATTATTATTATTATTATTATTATTATTATTATTATTATTATTATTTTGCAGATTGTATGAGTTACAATGTTTAAAATAAATGATAGAAAGATTTGGACCCAGGTTTAATAGACAGGTATTTGTTAGTGGTCGACTGATATGGGTTTTTATTGGCTTAGGCCAATATTTTGAGAGCAAATGTGGCCTATATGTAATTCAGTTATCACAGGAATTTATATATTTTTGAAACTGATAAAACTACTAATAATAAATGAGACACAAAATCATTCATTTTAGTGAACATGTATCTAAGCTATAATAAAAATTATTTATTTATTTAAAGAAATAAGATAACTCTAATTGAAATTGGACATTTTGATTTTGAATTTTTAATCTGAACGTTCTGTCAATGCATTTCTATGAAAGGTTTTTCATATTCAAACATACAACTACTGAAAATGAAATAACCCAGTTGAATCCAAAAATAGATAAACCACACAGCGTGATTATCTACTCAGTAGTGTTTAAATCATGTCTGTACATTAAGCAATTCTGGCTTTTTTAATCTCAGAAAAGTGTGGAAGAACAATATGTTTTATCATGCTTAACAACAACATAGCGCATAACAGCATCTACTTCTTTTTTCTGAAATAACAAACCTAGATGTGTAAATATGTGAAAAGAATAAACAATGTTACGGGTAGTGCACATGGTAGCAGCATCAGCAAGCAAGTCAAGCAAGCAGCAAGTTGGAAAGTTGGAAATAAAGTTTTCATCTTCTCATAAATGACTAACTTCACTAAATGTTCTCTCAGCATCTCTTTATTTTAACCACTTATTAGTCACAGTTTCTAAGATGCAATTGTCTCCACACTCTGGTCTATCCAAAACTTGGCTGGATTAATCAGTCCAACACTAGTTTGTGTGAGGGAGGCTCAAACATATTCTTATATTTAAAAGAGGGTACTGAAGAATAAGTTTTAGAACCATTGAAATATATAATTTTTAATAGCCAAATTAGACAAATGTTATACTAAAATATAATTTTATTTTATTTCAGGTCCACCCACATCCCCTGAGAAGTTCCACTACACGGAACGTACCAAATCTACCTTAACGCTTTCGTGGAGACCACCTCGCAATGACGGTGGCAGTCCAATCATTGGCTACATCATTGAGAAGAAGCGTCAAGATGAGCCAGCCTTCCAGCCTGTCTCCAAAGACATGTGTACAGATCTGACACTGACCGTGGAGAATCTGGATGAGCTGCACATGTACGAGTTCCGAGCAAAGGCTGTCAATAGTATTGGCGAAAGTGATCCTTCCATACCGCTGACTGTTGTGATTCAGGACGACGAAGGTCCGTCCAGTTACTCATCTAAAATAATCTGTTTTGTTTCTAATGTTTTCCATTCAATGTGTTTTGTACTTTTTTCTTACGTTTTTTACAGTTGCCCCAACTTTGCACATGATGAAGCACTTTAGAGGTGATTTGATCAGAGTGAGGAAGAATGAGCCGATTGTGATTCCAGCTGAGATCACGGGTCTCCCAATGCCAAAAGTAGAATGGGTGAAGGATGAAGTTCCCATAGAAAGTTCAAAAGATAGAGTTGAGATTGAGACCAAAGAGATCGACAGACTCACGGAACACACTAAACTCACCATCCCTGCTATTGCCAGATTGGACAAAGGGACATACACTGTAACTGCCTCAAATCGTCTTGGAACAGCTAGCCACTCAATCACAGTGGAGGTCCTTGGTAAGTGTAGATCATTCATTTAGTGGTATTTTATTTTACATGTTCAGATTTACAATCACAGCCTAATTTTCTAACAGATCGACCAACACCACCAAGAAATCTTGCCGTTTCAAATATTCGTGCTCAGTCTTGCCGCCTGACCTGGGACGCACCACTGGATACTGGTGGCAGTGAGATCACCAACTACATTGTTGAGAAGAAATATCTTGATGTTGAGGATGTTGACAAAGCTGAATGGGTTCCAGTTTCAAAAACTGTCGTAGAAAGAAAATTTGGGGTGCGCAATGACGTAATTGTAATTGATATTCTTTTTTGCCTTTGACATTAGTCTTGAACTGAATCCATTGCTTTATATCTTTCAGGTTTGGGAACTAGAAACAGGTGGCAACTATCGCTTTAGGGTCAAAGCAGAGAATAAATATGGAATAAGCGATGGCTGTGAAACTGAGGAAATACAAATCAGGGATCCATTGGCTCTACCTGGCCCCCCAGAAAAGGTTGCTATAGCAGAACACTCCAAAGTCCATATGCTGGTGACATGGGAGCCACCTATGGATAGCGGTGGATCTGTTATCACTGGCTATTGGCTTGAGAAGCGTGAAAAGGGTACTTCCTACTGGGCTAAAGCAAATAAGACCATGGTGTCAAAGCGTGGCATGAAAGGCTGGGAGTTCCAGGTCACACGGCTCATTGAGGGAGCAGAGTATGAATTCCGGGTGATGGCTTGCAATTCTGCTGGAGTTGGGCCCCCTAGTGCTGTCTCAGAATCAGCCATTGCTACCGATCCTCTTAGTAAGTTCAATTACAACATTTACGCAGTGTAACACACATACATAGTCATGTGCAAAAGTCTTAGGCCACCAATGCATGGTGTAAAGACCACTTATAATTACAGTATCTCTAAGTCTTTTTATTAAACTACCACCAGACAATACAGGATATCCCTATGCATTATTAAATAACTGGAAAAATATTTTAAAAGTTACTACAGTAACTGGGACTGTGGTAGCCTAGTGAATAAGATACTGGACGATCGACCAGAAGGTTTAGGGTTCAAACCCCACCTCTTCCAGGCTGCTACTGTTGGGTCCTTGAGCAAGCCCCTTAACTCACAATTGCTTGGACTGTAAGACTGAATCTATTGTAAGTCGCTCTGGATAAGAGTATCTGCAAAATGCTGTAAATGTTACAGTGGCAGGTATTTAGTGCGACCTCCCCTCTAAGCGCATCCAGCAGGGATAGCCAAAAGATGCTAGATCAGGAATTATTTTTTTGGAAAGGCAGCAAGCAATAAACTATTTTTGGAAAGGGAACAGGGTGAAAAGGCTAAGATTTACTGAAGCGCACAATGTTTGGAATGAAGTGGAACTCAGTGGAAAAGAGTATGATATAGTGGTGAACCAATGTTTTATTCAATGTTTGGGTTCAGTGGCCAAATTATATATAATCATTATACCATTGCTAAAACAAACCCATCTAATGGTGACCTGTACACATCTCATATATAGATATGATCAATGCAATTTTGTAAACTGTGATTTTGTTTCATTTAGCTCCCCCTGGCATGCCAGCAGCTCCTGAAGTTGCAGACAAAACCAAGCGCAGTGTCACTCTGTCATGGACTCCACCAGCCAAAGATGGTGGAAGCCCCATTAAAGGTTACATCATTGAGATCCAGGATGAAGGCACGTCTGATTGGAAACGGGTGAACGACGCAGACAATCTACATCCTACCACTTTGTTTACAGTCCCAAATCTCCAGGAGCTGAAGAAATACAGGTTTAGAATAATTGCGGTCAATGACATAGGAGAGTCAGAACCAAGTCCCAGAACTACAGAGGTTCTAATGGAGGACATTCACAGTAAGACTTTCACATTATTCTGGATCGGAGTCTAAATTTGTCAATTTAATGTTCTAACATTGTGACTTTGTCTAATTCCCCCAGCTGAGCCAAAGATATTCATGGATATCAGTGCTCATGATTTACTATGCATCCGTGCTGGTGCTCCAATCAAAATCCCAGTATCGATAACTGGCCGTCCTGTACCCAAGGTTACATGGGACTTTGATGGCAAAGCAAAGACGGAGAAGAAAGATCGTGTGCATACCCTGCCAGTCGATTCACAGGTATCACAACTTGTTCTGCGAAAAAAGACAAAAAAGTGCAACCGTGCAATAGATGCAATACATTTACTGAAATCTCTTTTGTGATTAGGTGGAGTCTACAGACACAACTTCTGTTGTTACAATTCCTGTGAGCTTAAGATCTCACTCCGGTCGATACACTGTCACAGCAAAGAACAAATCTGGACAGAAACATATTAATATCAGAGTCATTGTGCTTGGTACGTTTTTTAATGTAACACTAGCTAATGTAATTGTATGTTCTGAATTCTGAAGTATAACACATGCAACTTTTTACAGATGTTCCTGGACCACCTAAGGATCTCAAAGTTACTGATGTAACCAGATCCACAATGAGGATTATCTGGAAGCTGCCGGACACTGATGGTGGAGAGAGAATAAAGAGCTACTTTATTGAAAAGAAAGCTGTAAGCGGGAAAGCCTGGACAACTGTAAATCCAGCCTGTGCCAGTATGGCCTTTGTAGTACCTGACCTTCTTGAGGGCCAGGAATACTTGTTCAGAGTGCGTGCCGAAAATCGGCTTGGAATGGGCCCATACACTGAGACCACAGAGCCAGTCAAAGCAAGGGATCCCATCTGTAAGTTGGAAATTTAAAAATCTTCTGGCATTATGAATTATGTGTTAATTTACCATTGTAACTTTGTTCTCTCTTTCTTTCAAGATCCCCCTGATCCTCCAACTAAGGTCAAGATAAACCTTGTCACCAAGGACACTGTGACCCTTACATGGCAACCTCCCAAAAATAATGGTGGAGCTCCAGTAACTCATTACATCATTGAAAGACTGAGTTGGGACACAAGCGGTCCACAGAAGGAGACCTGGAAACAGTGCAATAAGAGGGATGTCGAAGAGACGACCTTCATTGTTGAAGACCTTAAAGAGGGTGGTGAGTATGAGTTCCGTGTGAAAGCAGTGAATGAAGCTGGACCGAGCAGACCCTCAGTTACAGTGGGACCAATCATCATCAAGGACCAGACCTGTAAGTATCAGGCATACTTTACCTGACATAATTATTATCTGTTTTTAAATAAAGCAAAGACTCATTTCCATCAAATATTATTTCAGGTCCTCCAAGCATTGAACTTAAGGAATCCATGGAAGGTGCAGAAACATTTGATATCAACATACTTGCCAGAATTCAGGGCTGTCCGTTCCCATCCCTTGTATGGCAGAAAGCCCAATTTGATAAGCCTGATACAAAGGTTGACGTCCACTATGATGCACACATCAACAAACTCGTGTCTGATGACAAGTGTACTCTCGTAATCCAACAAGCCAGGAGAGATGACAGTGCAATTTACACCCTCACAGCTACAAACAGCCTTGGGAAAGTGTCTAAGGATATCAAACTTACCATCTTGGGTAAGTCTTTTGTTCTACTTTTAACTGTAGTATGCATTTAACAAACAGAAAATGGAAATAATATATGTTTTTAATATACATAGGACGACCTGGCCCTCCAATTGGACCGGTGAAAATTGAGGAAGTATTTGCTGAAAGGATAGGGTTGTCCTGGAAACCACCCACAGACGATGGTGGTTCCAAGATTACAAACTACGTGATTGAAAAGCGTGAAGACAACAGGAAGTCGTGGGTGCATGTGTCCAATGATCCAAAGGAATGTGCATACACAGTTCAGAGGCTCACAGAAGGGCATGAATATGAGTTCCGTATCATGGCTCAGAACAAGTATGGTGTTGGACCACCGCTGTACAGCGATCCAGAGAAAGCAAGAAATCTCTTTAGTATGTATTTTCCTAAAGCATGACATTAATGGGTGGGCTGATCATTCACATTTGGGGGCCTATGGGGAGGCGACTAAGGGTATGTTTCTCGCGTAAGGGTAAAAATTGATAAGAACATAAGCAAACTCAAGCAAAACACATGAGAAATTGATTGTTCAAGTCTGTATATTTGACAGTCAACATTTTTGCTCCAAATCAGCCTTTCACATAGCTTCTAGCATGGGAAAATTTTTATATATCCATCTGACGATGAAGCATATTAAGTCTGGGTGTTAACTCTGGGTGTTCCAGATCACAACATACAGCCAATATCATACAATCATTTTGAAATTCTCAAGTGACAAAAGTGACTTAAGTGATAAAGAATTTAAAGGGCTGACGAATGTTTTATTTATATTTCTTGTCAAATGCATGAAATTACCTGCACTGCACAACAAACCCAAACATGCTGAACAGCCTTTTTGTAAAGCATGGTTATGGCCATGGGGTTATAATGTGATGTAGCTTTATTACAAGACTACCATAATCTCACTCTCTTTTCCATTTAAAACCTTACTTATTATTTGTCAAATAATTTTTTCAGCTGTTGCACTAATACTGCAAATCAGAGTTTATTAGCCTACAACTTGCCACAAATTTTCATAAGTAGGCATTTTAAATAAAATGCATACTCTACAGCCCAGACGTGACACCTCTCTTGGAAAATCTGGCAGTCCCCCTCATTCTAATAGGGGCTGTCTGAAGTCCACAAATAATAGGTGATATCCCAGAACTTTTTTTTGAAAGAAAGACACACATACAGAAATACACTAAGACAGTGACAACAAGCATAATATATTTGGTCTCTATTTGTGGTTAGTAGAACTTGCTGTAGTAGAACTTCTCTGTGGGAGGGCTTTGCAGTTTACCTCTCACAACAAGGACGTCTTTGTTAAATGACTGTGAAAGACGTGTTAAGCTGAGTTTAACAGGGATCAACCATTTCTTAACATTTGTAGTAGAAGGTCGGAGACGGGTCTTACTACTACCTCCCTTAAATTATTTTTTGCAGGGTGTTATGTTTGCTTTACATATTCAACCTGAACTGTGACAAAAGCCAAATGTCCCTATTTCATAGAGCATTTCTAACAGAAATGAACAAGGTAGTCTTCCAATTTGCTAAGTTTATGCAGCAACACTACTGACAGTGGAAAATGCTTATCTTTTTATCTATGCTAATACTGTGCTTTTTTCTGAGTTATTTATTTTGTGGTGCTTCCCAACCAGGACAAAAAGTTAGCAGAATTTGGCAGAATGATAGGGATAAAATAGGGGGTGAGAGAAAGAATAATTTATATCTAAATGTTATTTTATCATCTTGCAGCTGTTCCTGGTCAATGTAACAAACCGACTGTATCAGAAATCTCCCTTGAATCCATGACTGTGGAATGGGAAGAGCCAGAATACGATGGCGGATCTCCAGTTACTGGGTATTGGCTGGAAAAGAAGGAAACTACTTCTAAACGCTGGATCAAAGTGACCCGTGACCCCATCCGAATCAGGCCTCTTGGAGTTTCCCATGTTGTGACTGGTCTTATGGAAGGAGCCACCTATCATTTCCGTGTTACTGCCATTAATGCTGCTGGATGTGGACTTCCTAGTCTGCCATCTGATCCTGCTGTTTGTAGAGATCCAATTGGTACGTTGAAATAAAGTTCAATACATCGTCCCTTTAATACATTACTTACTATAAGATAAATTATAATATGAAATCCTTTTTATAGCTCCTCCTGGACCTCCATTGCCAAAAGTGGTTGACTGCACTAAGTCGACTGTAGATCTTGAATGGATTCCACCACTGGTTGATGGTGGGTCAAAGATTACAGGTTACTTTGTTGAGTACAAAGAAGAAGGGAAAGAAGAATGGGAAAAGGTATTTAAATTTCCATTGCAGTTATGGTATGAGATTAATCTTTCCTTTAAACAGATTGGGAGTTACCAGATGTAATGATGTTTCTTTTGTTTTATAGGCTAAAGATAAAGAGGTTAGAGGCACACGATTTGTGGTACCTGGACTGAAGGAACTTGGGCTTTATCGATTCAGAGTGAGGGCAGTGAATGCTGCAGGAGTTGGTGAACCTGGTGAAGTCACTGAAGTGATTGAGGTCAAGGATAGAACAAGTAAGGACAATTAACTTATTACATTTAATCTACCCTTAAAAGGAATGTACGGTATTACTCTCACTTATCCGGAGGTACCTCAGTGCTTGTCGTTTATTTGTTCAAAAAGGTCAAGTTAGTCAGAAAACGATGAGTACTGAGCAAGTTTTTCCAATTAAGAGTAATTTATAATTAAATTAATTTGAATAAAAACATTCCAGAAGCCCAAAAAATTACACTAAGGCATTATATGCATTGATGGAGTTCCATTATATATATATTCTCAGTTTACAATTGGGATGTGTTCAGACAAATCCATCAAATGTTAAGTGAATCATGAATTGATAGTCTATACGCTCATCATAGTGGAATCAACCTATATAAACAGCTGGGCTTAAAACATTTACGTTAATCTTGAGTTGGCCAAAAGTATTCAAACAAAGCTTATTTTATAATAAAGCATACAAACATTTAATGTACCTTAGTGAGAAACTCGTTTTAAAATAAGCAAAACACTTACTCTATTGGTAAACTCATAGTGCTAGCATAGCTGTTAATGCTAACTGCAGCCTGTATTCTTAGGACCCATGATGAGTTATTTGCACTAAGATAAGTAAAAATAACATAAAATAATTTTAAAAACAGTGGAGTTCTGCACCGAGCAAGAGCTATTGTGAGAAAAATAATAAACAGTCTCTTTCTATAAAGTGCACTATTAATGAGGAAGTAGGGATCTATTTCAGGTTAAGGTATGTTTTCGGTGTGTACGTACTTGACAGTGTGTTGTTTACCATATAGGAAGGGCAAAAATAAGCTGCAGAGGAACAACTCTGAAAACGTTTGGAACAAGGAATTTAATAAGACATTTTTAACATTTAAAAATCGCCTGCTGAATATTTGGAGTTTAACAGAACTCACAATGGCAAAGAGGTTAAAGCTAAAACTAGCAAGAGTACAGAACCAGGCACAAACCAATAGCTCAGCTATCTTTCTTAAGCAGTGAAGAAGTTTACATTACAAGAAAATTTGAAAAAATATTTCTTTATGCATTTACATTTATAGCATTTAGCAGACATACTTATCCAGAGCGACTTACAACTCATACAGTCTTACAATTCAAGCAATTGTGGGTCAAGGGCCTTGCTTAACGACCCATGGGGCCCAGAGTCCAGTACATTAACCACTTGGCTACCGCAGTCTGCAGTATGCTGTTGGTTGTAATTCTTCGAAAGACATTGGGCAACATCTGTCTTTTATATGTTATAAAATCGTAAACCGGAATCAGCTTATAAGACAATTGCAGTTAGTACATCTCTAATTGGCATGGTGCTCATATTGGCTTGAAAGGGCCTATGAGTCTTGAGATCTTGACTAATTCTAGTTCAAACAGACAATTTCTGCTCATCAAAATGTGTTGTGAAGCAGTCGAGTGCAAAAGTATTACTGTGCATACCCTTGATATTTTCTGTTACTATTCTCAATCATAGTTCCTCCTGAAGTGGACCTAGATGCATCTGTAAAAGAAAAAATTGTTGTACACGCTGGTGGCGTAATTCGGATCATCGCCTACGTGTCCGGCAAACCAGCACCACAGATTTCTTGGCACAAAGACGAAGGTGATATGCCCAAAGAGGCTGTCGTTGAAGAAACCGCTATAAGCTCTTCTTTGGTCATCAAGAATTGCCGAAGAAATCATCAAGGCATTTATACCCTGAGTGCCAAAAATGAAGGTGGAGAAAGGAAAAAAGCAGTGATTGTGGAAGTGTTGGGTAAGTATTCCGTTCATGTCCAAATATATGTGTTTATACTAGGTTGTAAACCTCTCTAATATGACTATATATTTGCTTCAAAGATGTTCCTGGTCCTGTTGGTCAGCCCTTCTCTGGTGTGAATCTCACTAATGATACCTGCAAGCTGACATGGTCTTCACCTGAAGATGATGGTGGCTCAGCCATTACCAACTACATCATAGAGAAGAGAGAAGCTGACCGCAGAGGCTGGACTTCAGTCACATATACTGTAACCAGATATAATGCTGTGGTTCAGGGTCTCATTGATGGCAAAGCTTATTTCTTCAGGATCGCTGCTGAAAATATAATTGGAAGAGGCCCGTTTACTGAGACGACGTCACAAGTGCTCATTAAGGATCCAATTTGTACGTTTTCATTTCTTCACTTTTCATCACTTATCAATGAAGTGGACATAATGTTACAGTTTGCTTTTTCTCTTTCTTTTTTCAGCCGTTCCTGAGCGCCCAGAAGACCTGGAAGTTACGTCCGTCTCAAAGGATTCGATTAGTGTAGCATGGAGACCCCCAAAGTATGACGGAGGTGCAGAAGTGACAAGCTATGTACTGGAAGTTCGTCAACTTGGAAAGGATAGCTTTGTCCGCATTGCAACTGACGACAAGCTAATGGATCGCAAATTCACTCACACGGGTCTCAAAGTTGGCTCCACGTATGAATTCCGTGTCAGTGCTGTAAATCAAATTGGTCAGGGCAAACCTTCATTTAGCACCAAACCCATCACGTGCAGAGAGGAGCTTGGTAAGTCACAAGCAATATTAAATACTATATGCTTCTAAAGTCATGAGAGCTCTACTGCACAAATTTAATTTTATATTTTGAGGGATGGAAAATAGTAACATCTCTCAAGAGCAATTCCAAAAGGAAGTGCCAAAAGTAATGTTGTATCGAATGCATGAGATACAAGTTAATATGTTCAGTCTGTAATACCAAGAATAGCCTGTAAATGGCACTATATATGTTTGTCATTTTCTTAAGTACGCTGTACCACCATCATGAATGTGGTTTCAGTATGAATTTGCACTTTTGTCAAATAAATATGTATTACTGGTATAATCTAAGAGAACAACAGGACTCACAAAAGCATAGTTTCAGCTTTAGGTACAGCTATAAAAGCAGAAGTTACTTAGAAACTTAGAACATGCTTTAATGAATATCCAAACTACATAAAACCAAATATTCTTCAGAAATCTGCTTGTAGGGTTGGTAGCCAACCAAACCACTTAAAAAACTTAAAAACCCATTTTTCACAGTTTTGGTTTATCCTTGTTCGTCCCTGGAATTTCCAGCCCTGTGAAACCTTAATGATCTGTTTCCCTTTTTATTTTAGAACCACCAAGCCTTGATTTGCAATTCCGTGACATAGTTTTAGTCCGTGTTGGACAACCCTGCATTCTCCAAGGGCGCTACAAAGGCAAGCCAGTGCCCTCAATCAAATGGTTCAAAAATGAAGAGGAGCTTCAGACGAATGAGGAAATTGCACTCACTAGCACCGCAAGAACCTTGTGCTTGTCTATTGACAAAGCTAAGCGTGATCACAGTGGTAAATACGCTGTGGTTGTGGAGAACTCTATTGGTTCACAGAAAGGCTCCTGCACTGTCACTGTTGTTGGTACGTTTACTGTGTTTGGTTATACTCTCCTTTTCTTTTTGGGTGGTTTCATTTTTTTGTAACAATATTTACGTGTGTTATTATCAGATCGCCCACAGCCTCCAGAGGTACCTGTTATCTTTGATGAAATCTATAGGGACCATATGGTCATATCTTGGAAACCACCACTGGATGATGGTGGCTCTCCAGTCTCTAATTACGTTGTTGAAAAGAGAGACACCAACAGGGATCTTTGGATGCCTGTCATAGAATCGTGCACTAGAACAACATGTAGAGTTCCCAAACTGATTGAGGGCAGAGAGTACATTATTAGAATCTGTGCTCAAAACATTCATGGCATCAGTGACCCGTTGCTGTCAGCAGATACAAAAGCAAGGGATGTCTTCAGTAAGTAAAAGCTTCTGAAAAGTTATTCTACAGTAGCAGCTTGCTTCCACTTAGTATGTTTACTAATATACACGTGCCACTCCTTTACCAAAACAGGGGTGCCAGATGCTCCTAAGCAACCAGTTGTGAAAGAGGTCTACAAAGACACAGCGCTGATTTCCTGGGAACCACCAGCCGATGGTGGAAAACCAATCATGCACTACGTTATTGAGAAGAGGGAAACAATGTCCAACCGATGGGCCCGTGTTGACCGCATCCACCCTACGACCGAATTCTGGGTTCCAGATCTTCTGAAGGGATGTGAATATGAATTCCGTGTCATGGCAGAAAATGTGATTGGTGTCGGTGATCCCAGCCCACCCTCAAAACCTGTGTTTGCTAAAGATCCTATTGGTATGTGTCCTGTTTATTCATTTTGGCTTTGAGAATGGAAAACATTTTTATGGCTTTTTTTTCATTTCTGCATCTTTACAATTTAAAATATTTCCACAGTGGTCCCAAGCCCACCAGTAAATCCAATGGCAATTGACAAAACCAAGGACTCAGTCACTCTTTCCTGGGGGCCACCGAAGGACTGTGGCAGAGGCAAAATCTTTGGCTACCTCCTTGAGTACCAGAAAGCTGGAGCTGAGGACTGGATTCAGGTCAATCAGACTCCTGAATCTTGCCCAGAAACTAAATTCAAAGTGGTCAACCTTGAAGATGGACAGCTGTACAGGTTCAGAGTGAAAGCTGTGAATGCTGCAGGAGAATCGGAACCTGCAAATGTCCCAGAGCCTGTTCGAGCCCAAGACAGACTTGGTAACTTACAGCAACATGATGTAATTATTCCCAAATTATTGTTTGAAACGTGCCATTTTCTAATACAATACTTTTCTACATGCATGCAGAGCCTCCAGAACTGCTGCTCGATATGGGAATGCCTCGTGAGGTTAAAGCAATGGCTGGAACTCACATAAAAATTGTTGCTGGAATCAAGGGTATGCCTTTCCCCCAAGTCATATGGAAGAAAAATGATGCAGAGGTACCTCCGAGAGCAGAGATAGAGACATCTGGAATAAGAAGCAAGCTTGAGATGCGCTACTGTAATCGTGGAGATTGTGGAGATTATACACTTAATGTCGAAAATCCAGCTGGATCTAAGACAGCAACATGCACTGTGCTTGTGTTAGGTAAATGGAACAGAAAGATAATTAAATCAGTTGGCCACCACAATATTTTTGAGTTATTCAAAACATAAACATAACATGTTCATCATTACCAATCTCTTCCTTTAGACAAACCTGGCCCAGTTCAGAATCTGAGAGTATCTGACATTAGAAGTGACTCTGCTCAGCTCTCCTGGAAAGATCCAGAAGATAACGGCGGCGTGCGTATCACTAACTTTGTGGTGGAGAAAAAAGACACTGCTTCTGCACAGTGGGTGCCAGTTTGCTCATCATCTAAGAAACGCAGCCTTTTGGCCAAGCATTTGATGGAAGGCACATCATACATGTTCCGAGTAGCAGCTGAAAATCAGTTCGGCAGAAGTGACTATGTTGAGACACCTAAACCTGTGAAGGCAATGAATCCCTTGTGTAAGTACACAAGTTCAACTAATTTCTAATTTGAATGTTGAGATACATGGTTCCAAACCTGGTGTCTGATCTGAGGTGCTGTGAGTTTGTCAGAGTACAATTTGCACATGTTCAATAAAAAATTATGTTAAAAATTTACTGGAAAAAATAAATGTTTTCACTCAGGAAGACCTATGTTGCTAGCCAGCTTGTTTGCTCTAGCTTATCTTCATTTTTCCCTGCAATCGGAGAATCATTGTCGTATTAAAGAAAAAACATAACTAAAACAGGTAAAAAGTACTTGCATGTGGATGTGGAGTGAACTGCCTTTATTTTCAGTTGATCTGAGGGAGATCAACAGATTTATATTAATAGGTGCTTATTGTGTTTATTTATTATCAAAGAATGTGCTGTTCTTTTGTAATGATATGTTTACTGGTCTAAAAAGAAGAATGTTAAAAGAAAAATATTGAGTTTGTGTTTGATTTTAGCTAAACTTATAAAGAAAAGTAAAGTGCAAACAGCCAGAATGGAAAAAGCTATTAAAGGGACCAAAGAAAAAAAGAAAGTAATAGAATTCATGCTAATGTTTGCCAATAACAAATCGCGATGAATCATTTTATTGTACTGGAATGTGTGTATGAACTTTGAAAAAAAGTTTGGAACCACTGTTTTTGATGAACTGTTTTTGTTTTTATATCTCTCTCTATATGAATATGTATTTATTGTGTCTTTCAGTCCCACCTGGTCCACCAAAGGACCTGCATCATGTAGATGTGGACAAAACAGAGGTGTGGCTTGAGTGGAACTGGCCTGATCGCACAGGAGGAAGTGATATAACTGGCTTCTTGGTTGAATATCAAGAGGAGGGTGAGAAAGACTGGATTGTCTTCAAGACAGTGAGCATTCCTGAATGCCATGTGACTGGGCTTGAGGAAGGAAAAACCTACAGATTCCGTGTTAAGGCAGAGAATGCAATTGGTCTTGGTCGACCAGACACTACTGTGCCAGTCCTGTGCCAGGAGAAACTTGGTAAGATTAATTCCATAACAAAAAAACAACTGTTGTAAGAAATTAATGTATTCACACTTCTAACATAGGCAATGTATTTCTCTTCTTGCAGTGCCACCTATTGTTGAGGTTGACGTAAAACTGATTGAAGGGATCATTGTCAAGGCAGGAAGCACTATTAGACTGCCGGCAATCATGAGAGGCATTCCGGTTCCGACTGCAAAATGGGTCATTGATGGCGAAGAAATTAAAAGTGAAGGAAACGTCAAGATTGACACTGACAATTTTTCGACAGTTCTCAGCATTGCAGAATGCACGAGAAATCATACCGGAGTCTATATTCTCACGGTATCAAACCCTGCCGGAAGTAAGACCGTTTCGCTAAATGTCACTGTACTTGATGTCCCTGCTGCCCCCATTGGTCCAGTTAACATTCTTGAGGTTACACCAGATTCCATGGTTATTGAATGGCGACCTCCCAAAGATGACGGTGGAAGCCCTGTCATGAATTATATTGTTGAAAAAAGGGAATCTAATAAGGGAACGTGGGGAGGTGTTAGCTCTGGAAGTACAGCCACAAGGCTTAAGATTAATCGCTTGCAGAGCGGCGTTGAATACGTAATGAGAATCCGTGCGGAAAACAAGATGGGAATCGGTGCACCTCTTGAAAGTGCACCAACTGTGGCAAAACACCAGTTTGGGCCACCTGGTCCCCCTGGAAAGCCTGTTGCTTCAGATATCTCTGAGGACGCACTCACTCTTGGTTGGACAATGCCCTTGTATGATGGAGGCAGTTCTATTACTGGCTACATTATTGAGCGCAGACACAAGGGAGGAAAATGGATCCGGGTCAACAAGACACCTTGCAAGGATCTCAGATACAGAGTGCTTGGACTGTTTGAGGGAAATAATTATGAGTTTAGGGTATTTGCTGAAAATATTGCTGGCTTCAGTGGACCCTCACCTATCTCAGATCCAGCTAAACCATGCAGACCAATCACAGTTCCTGGACCTCCAGTCAATCCTAAAGTGAAGGATTATAGCTGTACTTATGCTGATTTAGTTTGGATAAAGCCAAATAAAGATGGGGGTAGTCCAATATTGGGATACATTGTTGAATGGCAGAAAGCAGGTGGTGAATGGGAAAAAGTCAACAAAGATGATCTAATCAAACAGTGTGCCTATAGAGTTAAGGGACTAACCGAAGGTACAGAATACAGGTTCCGTGTCAGAGCTGTTAACATGATTGGAGATGGTGAAGCAAGAGAAATCCCAGACTCGATCATTGCTCAAGATATCCTTATCCCACCTGAAATTGAAATGGATGTTCTGTGTCGTACACATGTCACTGTTCGTGTAGGACATAACATTAATATTATTGGTTACGTAAAGGCAAGGCCTGACCCAGAAATTACATGGACCAAGGGAGAAACTGTTTTAGAAAGAGATAAGCGTACCGCCCTAACAAACAACTTCCCTGTAGTCCATATGCGCATCAAAGAGGCAGTCAGAGCAGATCACGGAAAGTACATTCTTAAGGCTGTAAATGACAGTGGGGAAGCCTCTGCTACCATCACTGTAACTGTACTCGATAGGCCTGGGCACTGCAGGAACCTTACACTGACATATGCCAATAGGAACTCTTGCATGGTGAACTGGGATGCTCCTGAAGACAATGGAGGCACTGAGATTACAAATTACATCGTTGAGTGTCGCGAGCCAAGCGTTAGAACATGGTCAATGATCTCTTCTGACTGTACCAACCGTAAGGTGAAGGCAAAGCTCCTGGAGAATCATGAATATTTGTTCCGTGTGGCTGCAGAGAACAAGTGTGGGCCTGGACCAGCAATAGAAACCAAGACACCGATTCTGGCAATTGATCCACTTCAGAAGCCTGGTGAGCCAGAGAATTTCCACGTGGCCGATATTGGCAAGAACTTTGTTTTCCTGCGATGGAGGAGACCAGATTTTGATGGTGGTAGCCCTAATTTGGGCTACATTCTGGAAAGGAAAGTCAAGGATGGTGAAAAGTGGGAAAGCCTACATGCCAATGTGCTCAATAATACATTCTTTTTGGTTGACAAATGTGTAGAGAACCAAACCTATCAGTTTAGAGTTCGGTCAAAAACCGACGGTGGAGAAAGCGACTGGGTGAAGACTTCTGATATTCTTGTTAAAGAAGAAGTTCAGAAACCAGTTCTTGACCTGAAATTTGCCGGTACTATAGTGGTTAAGGCGGGTGAAACAGTCAGGCTTGAGGCAGCACTTAGAGGAAAGCCTCAACCTGAGGTTAAGTGGACAAAGGGTGACAAAGATACAGCAGATAACCCAAGAGTCACCATTGACACCGGATCAAATTATTCCAAGTTCATTATGACAAAAGCCAAACGCTCTGACACTGGAAAATATGTCATCACAGCCACAAACTCAGCTGGAAGCTTTACTGCCTATGCAACTATTAGTGTTTTAGACATACCAGGACCAGTCAGAGATGTCAAGATCACCAGCGTGTCCACTGAGAAATGCAGGGTTGTCTGGGATCCTCCAGAGGACGATGGCGGTTGTGAGGTTGATAGCTACATTCTGGAAAAATGTGAGACCAGGAGAATGGTTTGGTCTACGTATTCTGCTAACGTGGTCACAAACTACTGCAATGTCTCTCGCCTTGTGGAAGGTAATGAGTACATCTTCAGAGTTAGAGCAGAAAACAAGATGGGAACCGGGCCCCCAATGGAAAGTAAGCCTATTATTGCAAAAACACAGTTCAGCAGGCCTGGTCCACCTGATGCACCAGAAGTCACCAAAATTGGGAAGGATGAGATGACTGTGATATGGGCTCCTCCTGAGAACGATGGTGGAAAATCCATTACTGGCTACATTCTGGAAAGAAAGGAGAAGCGTGCAGTCAGATGGGTACCTGTTACAAAGAGTCCCATCTCTGAGAGACGTATGAAAGTAACCAACTTGATTCCTAATCATGAATATCAGTTCCGTGTTAAGGCTGAAAATGAGGTTGGATTGGGAGATCCAAGCAAACCCTCAAGACCCATTGCTGCTAAAGATCCAATAGGTATACATTTTGTTACAGCTTGTTTTACTAAGATGTTTTGCATGACCTTTGTGCTTTTATGTGTGTAATTAAAACTTATTTATGACTATTTCAGAGCCCCCTGGTCCTCCTGGTGGCCTGAAAGTGGTAGACAGTACAAAGATGTCCATTACACTTAGCTGGTTCAAGCCGGTCTATGACGGTGGTGCTCCAATCATTGGATATTGGGTTGAAATGCGGGACAAGGTTGAAATGGAAGGTGAACAAGAGCGAGATCCAGAAGAAGGCTGGAAGAAGTGTAATACTGGCGGGCAGCTTGTGCTCACTGAATTCACGATGCTCAACTTGGACGAGAAGATGCAGTATGAATTCCGCGTATCTGCTCAAAATCAGGTTGGCATAGGTCGACCCGCAAATCTCAAAGAGGCCGTGTCACCAAAAGAGATTCATGGTAAGATTCTTAAGCTACTTAATTTTCATTTATTACTTTAAAATATGTACAGTAAATCAAAAAGCAACATTTTATTACAGAAATTCCTGAAATCGATCTGGATGCCAGTTTGAGGAAAGGACTCAGTGTAAGAGCCGGTTGTCCCATAAGGCTGTTTGCTACAATCAGAGGGAGACCAGCACCTAAAGTGACCTGGAAACGAGTTGGTGTTGACAATGTTGTCAGGAGAGGTCACGTAGATCACATAGATACGATGACTTTCCTTGTAATCCCTGAGAGCACGCGTGACGATTCTGGAAGATATTCTCTGACTCTCTCAAATCCTTCAGGAGAGAAAGCTGTATATGTTCGTGTAAAAGTCTTGGGTATGTTGACAAGTATTTAACATCTGTAACTTACAACTGAGTATAAAGTTTATGTAGAGATGCATAAAAATCACTTGCTGCCTGCACCTCACTCACACACTTGTTGGAACTGATTTTTTGAGACTTTTATAATCGATTATATTATAGCAGAACATTACACTAATGGAACATAATCGAATTAGTGAGTGAGGAAGCAAGACACAAGGGAGATATATATATATATATATATATTTTATCCTCCATTAGTCAGCGCAATAGTGAATTGTGATGGGTGTGAAATGTTTTCAATGTCATTTGACGGGAAGGCAATCTGTTTCTCTACATCATTTGATTCTAGCCTTTACTTTGTTGTCTAATGCTCAGCACCCTAACAGGACCATCACATATCAGGTACTTTTTTTGCCTCACAGCAAGAAGGTCATGGGTTCAATCCCATGGTGGAGCGGTCTGTGTCTGTTCTGTGTATAGTCCTCCACATGTCTGCTTGAGTTTACTGGATATTCCAGTTTGTTCCCACAGTCCAAAGACATACATCTAGGGTTAATTAAGTACTCTTAATTGGCATTGAATTGAGTGTATATAAATATATGGTTAATCTTGGGATAGCCTTGTGTGTGTAAATGTAATGTATGTGTCGCTGAAATCACCACTGCCAATGTCACTGCAGTGCTGAGAGTGATCCACCCCTATATGGTACCTAATCTGTGGTGGTCCTTTGGGGTTCCTGACCATTAGAGAACAAAGTAAAGGGTACTAGAGAACCAGATGGACTAAACTCTGTAATTGTAGAACTACAAAGTGGATGGTATGGTATGATCTTTATGGTAAGTGGGAAACTAATTAAGTGATCAGTGAGTATATACGGTATTGTTTGGTTGCAAACTAAGATATTTCCAAATATGTGTCATTAAAAAAAACACAAACAAAAATGCAGGTAAAAAAAGAAAACTTATGCTTAAAACTGAATTCCTAATTATTGCTTCATTGCATTCTCCAATAGCATTTAACTTTTGAATAAACACATAAGAAAGACACTAATGCATTCATATGTTATATTAAACAGATACTCCTGGACCAGTTGGTGAACTGGATGCAACTGATGTTACAAAGACATCTTGCCAGCTTTCTTGGTTACCTCCAGAAAACGATGGTGGCAGTCCAATCCTGAACTACATTGTTGAGAAGCGTGAAGTCGACAGAAAGACGTGGAGCAACTGCGTAAATGACTTAAAGAAAACAAGCTTTAAAATCACAAATCTTACACCAGGAACTGAATATTACTTCAGAGTCATAGCAGTCAACAAGTATGGAATTGGTGTGCCAAAGGACTCTCCAAAATCGTACTTAGCTACAGACCCCATAAGTAAGTGAAAAATATTAAGCATACAACAGAGCACAGCTGTTTCTGTTAATGCAACAGCTGATCATTTTTTGTTAATTTCATCCTAAAGGTGAACCAGACCCACCTAAAAAGATGGATGTCTTGGAAATTACAAGGAACAGCGCAACACTTGGATGGCTGAAACCTCTGAGAGATGGGGGAGCAAAGATTAATGGCTATGTAGTTGATTATCAGGAGGAAGGTCAACCTGAGGACAAGTGGAAGTCCTACTCAGTTGTAAAAGACCTTAGCATTGTTGTTGTTGGTCTAAAGGAGAACACAAAATATAAATTTAGGGTTGCGGCAAGAAACTCTGTAGGATGCAGTTTGCCCAGAGAGGCCGAAGGAATCTTTGAAGTAAAAGAACAGCTAAGTATGTACTTAATAATGTTTGCAATTATTATTCAATTTAACGTTTTGTCTATTGTTTTCACACTATAATTCTTTACCTATAATCTTTTAGTGGCACCAAGGATTATAATGCCTGATTTGGTCACTGCGAAGGCAGGAACGAAGCTGAAGGTTGAAGCACTTGTATCTGGCAAACCTATCCCGGTTACTACGTGGAAGCGAGGCAGCGACGATCTGGTTACATCTGATCGCCTTTCCGTGCAAAAAACACTCTCCTCATCCATGCTAATGATTAAAGACATTTCAAGGAAAGACAGTGGCTATTACAGTCTTACAGCTGAAAATAACATTTCTAAGGTTGACCAAATCCTTAGAATCATCATTTACGGTAAGTATTCTATATTAAAAAATGCATATCAAATATATTTTAATTTCAAATCAATCTGAAATGTCTATGTTTCCACCAGACATCCCTGGTCCTCCAGAAGGTCCCTTGGAAATACTTGATCCGGACATAGATTCCTGCACCCTTGCCTGGAACTCACCGGCAGAGGATGGTGGTAGCAACATCACTAACTACATTGTTGAAAAATGCGACGTGAGCGTAGGCGACTGGGTCCCTGCGGTTGTCTCTTGCACCAAAACCAGTTGCAGAGTAGTAAAGCTCACCCCTGGCAAGGAGTATGGTTTCCGAGTGCGTGCCGAAAATCGCTTTGGAATTTCAGAGCCAATCTACTCTGAAAAAATGACAGCCAGATATTCATTTGGTATGTTTGTCCTAATAATAATAAAAAAAAACAAGCTGTCATTATGACAAATGTCAAAGTATTCACTTTCTTTCCCTCTTTTCAGATCCACCAAGTGAGCCAAGGAATTGCTGTGTTACCAAAATCACCAAGGATTTTGCTGTTTTGTCCTGGGAGAGACCTTTGAATGATGGCGGAAGTCCCATTTTGGGATTTTCTATCGAACGTAAAGAGAGAAACAGCCTTCTGTGGGTCAAGGCAAATGAGACCCTTGTTCGTGCAACTGAATACACCTGCACTGGCCTCATCGATGGTCTGGAATACACATTCAGGGTGTCTGCTGTCAACAAGGCAGGCCAGAGCAAACCAAGCAAACCAACTGAGATAATTACAGCAAGGACACCAGTTGGTAGGTTTTTGTTATTTTTGTTATAATAACTGTTTTGATGTTATAAACCCACTTTCCTGTTTGGGCTTTGGTGCTTATCCCAGTAGAACAGGGCACAGGTATAAGGATACTAGTCATTTAAAATGCTCAGTAGGGATTGCTGGTGCCGCACTGAGGGATGATCTCCAGGAAATCAGGTCTGCACTTGGCACCTGACCTAGTAGTAAGGTGTTGCCAGGACTGGAAACCAGGGGCTTTATTCACAAAAACTTTCTTAACAAAAAACTTGCCCAAGTTCAAGTTTCAAGACTTGAACAAGAGATCAAATGTTTCAAGAGATCAAATGTATTGTTTTTTATGTAGGCTATAAAGCATTTTGAAGAAGCATTTTCAGTTTGTGTTTACTGTTATTTTTGTTATTTACATAAATCAGCTCAGCCAAATAGAGGAAAAACATCAATGCAAACTTTCACAAAAATTTTGAAACCATAAACAGTGGTAATGGAAGGAAAGCTCATTTAGATACTTACCTTGTCAACATTAACAGCCAAGTGTGAGGTTATACTAAGGTTAAGGTAAAACTTTTAAGAGCTTAATGTTTTCAAGAATACCACTTGTTCCTAGATTTTTTTCTTTAGGAAAGAGTTAAGATATTGGTCCCAGGTTTCCCAGGCTAGCTGATTACATAATTGCACCTGATTATGCTACACCTTTATTTATTAACAACTAAAATGTAATAATACATATTTTTCATCAGATCCACCTAGTAAACCTGAAGTCCTTGATGTGACCAAAAACTCAGTGTCTCTTGTTTGGAATCGTCCAAAACATGATGGTGGCAGCAAACTCATTGGGTATTATGTCGAGGCTTTGAAACTTCCGGGTGACAAGTGGGTACGTATAAATGCAAACTGCCAGAATGTGCCAAAAGAGGAACATACTGTCACAGGACTTGAAGAGGGAGCACAGTACCAGTTTAGAATCATTGCAAAGACAGCCATCACTGCCAGCCTGCCCTCCGAAGAGTCTGATATCATCACGGTTATTGCAGAGCATGGTAAATCATTCTTTAGTAATTCTTTAATATTGGCAGTGGTTTTAAAACTTTTTTTACATTAACTTTTGTGTCACATTTCAGTGCCCCCGAGAGTTGAGATCAGTCTTGAAATGAAGAACTTAATCATAGTCAAGGCTGGAGCAAATGTCTGTCTTCACGCTGAGATTTATGGAAAACCAATGCCCAAGGTTACATGGAAGAGAGATGGAGCCCTTTTGCCACTTGTTGAAGGCATGAAGATGTCTCAGAAGAGGCACCTCTTCCTCCTAGAGCTGTTCTCTGTTACAAGGAAGGAGTCTGGAGAATACACTATTGTGGCTGAAAACCCAAGTGGCACTAAGTCTGGCAATATTAAGCTGAAGGTTCTGGGTAAGTCGGAGTTAGCTAGGTAGTGATATCATTTTTACTGTACTCTCATGCTGTTTGGTAGTGGACAATGTGGACAGTGCATGATTAAGTTTTATTATGCATTCTTGTGTATTACACTATCTAATGCAGTTGCATTTTTTGAACATTAGAGGGTGAAATTATACATCATACTCACAGGCACATATCCCATTCTCAGTGAGACTCCTTAAAAGTTATTCTAATTGTGGACTAAATATTATTTTTGTTGGCATGTTCATACAAGAAAAGTACACATTAGTGAATTTTGTGAATTGCTATTCTACAGAAACAGATAATAACAACTTATACATTTGTTTACAATTTAAAACCTCTAGTAATTTCTTTATTTTTTTTAAATTATAGAGTACTTGAGTTTTATTCACTTCAATTCACAATTGTTTTGCAAGCCCAGCCAGGGGTTCAAACCCAGTTGCTTAGTTTTTAGGAGCTGGCTCTTACTTACATAGTAGCTGCAGAACAAAATGTATTATGTATGTAAATATTAACATAAATATGATTAGATCTTAGTCTAAGTTAAGTGTAAGTCACTTTTAATGGTCTGAAAAAAAATCATTTGTTTTCACAGATAAACCTGGACCCCCAGCATCAGTTAAGATCAGCCATGTCTTTGCTGACCGGGTGAAACTGAGGTGGGAGCCTCCTCTTTCAGATGGCGGTTCTGAAATAACGAACTACATTGTTGACAAACGTGAGACAAGCAGAGCAAACTGGGCCCAAGTTACGTCCAACGTTAGCGGCCAGATTACAAACTGTTCAGTGGAGAAACTGATCGAAGGCCATGAATACGAGTTCCGGATCAGTGCTGAAAACAAATATGGTATTGGTGACCCATTTGTCACTCACTCTGTGATTGCTAAGAATCCATATGGTACGTGTTTCACAATAAATTTTAATAGCATATCACGTTTTAATTTGACGATGGACAAATTACCAATCTGTATTCACATTATTCCCAAAAACAGATGTTCCTGGACCATGTGAGCCTCCAGTTATTACTAATGTCACCAAAGATCACATGACTGTGAGCTGGAAGGCTCCTGCTGATGATGGAAAGTCCCCAGTGTTGGGATACATGGTCGAGAAACGTGAAGTTCAGGAAGTCGCATGGTCCAAAATAAACAGAAGACCTGTGATTGACAGAACCATCAAAGCTGCAGGTCTGACTGAAGGTTCAGAGTATGAGTTCAGAGTTATCGCTCTCAATAAGGCTGGTCTTGGCAAGCCAAGTGATGCCTCTAAAGCAGCCCTTGCAATGGATCCATTATGTAAGTACCTTTTTAGGATACCAAATTGTCCTCAGTTAAGTTTCAAAAAAAGTTTGACAATTGTTGAAGATGCATTTATTTTATGTTTTAAACCACAGATCCTCCTGGACCACCAGCTTTCCCCAAAGTTGTCGACTCTACACACAGCACAGTTAGTCTCTCCTGGACCAAGCCTGCCTATGATGGTGGATGTGAAATTTTGGGCTACCTGGTTGAGTTCAAGAGAGCTGATGCAGAAGACTGGTTGAAGTGCAACATTCCAAAGAATCTCCAGGAAACAAAGTTCCTTGTCACTGGTCTTCTTGATAACACAGAGTATAAGTTCCGTGTAACTGCTGTGAACAAGATCGGCTTCAGCGAGCCAAGTGAAGTTCCTGGAAAGCACATGGCAAAGGACATTTTAAGTATGGAGATATATTCTGGTTTCTGAGATTTTTAATAGCTTATCAAATATGTTATATTCTCAATTGTTCTTAATTTGTATTGTAACTTATTTTTAGTCGCCCCTGAGGGAGACCTTGATGCAGATCTCAGGAAAGCACTGGTGCTGCGTGCTGGAGTCACCATGAGACTCTATGTGCCAATTAGAGGCCGTCCTGCACCAAAAGCTACATGGAGCAAAGTTAATGCCAACTTAAAGGAGAGGGATGGACTTATGATCAACACAACTGACTGGGATACCTATGTGTACTGTGAGGGTGTCAACAGATATGATGCGGGCAAATATGTACTAACCCTTGAAAACAGCAGTGGATCCAAATCCTACAATATTATTGTTAAAGTATTAGGTAATTTTTTATGGCCATTTATGGTTTTATCAGTTCATATTAACATATATACATGTATTTTTTATTATTATTATGATTATTATTTATTTATTTTACCTATAAATATTTTTAACTTAACACAGATACACCTGGACCACCACTAAATCTTATTGTGAAAGAGACATCAAAGAGTCATGCCGCCATCACATGGGATCCTCCACTAATTGATGGTGGAAGTCCAATAAAGAGCTATGTTGTGGAAAAACGACTGGCAGAGAGGAAGGCATGGACCTGCGTTGCTGCTGAGTGCCCCAAGACATCTTTCCGAATTACTAACCTGGAAGCTGGCAAATCATACTGTTTCAGAGTTTCAGCTGAAAATGTCTATGGTATTGGTCAAGGCTGTGAGACACCAGGACCGGTGAAAGCATCAGGTGAGAGCTGTTCAAGATATAATTTTAGATGAATATTTAACACACACTACGGTGTAGATGAATTCAAGTAATTATCTATTTCAGAGCGACCCGGAGCTGTTACTGACTTCAAGCCAACGCTTCTCACCAAGGATTCTTGCACTGTTGCTTGGAAAAAGCCAGTCAGTGATGGTGGAAGCCATATTGTTGCATATGCTCTAGAGATCAGTGAAGGTGACGACAAATGGAGACAACTAACCAAGTCCAAGGTCATGCAATACACAGTGAGGGATCTCCAAGAAGGAAAGGAATACACATTCAGAGTTAACGCTTTCAACGAGTCATCTGAAGGACCCATAACTGATCTTATTGTGGTGGCTAAGGATCAAATAGGTATGTGTTGTCAGTATTTTTTTTACTGGGGGGTGGGCTAACTTTACATTCAATTATTTTTTTGTATTCTTCAGACCTCTTTAACTCCCACACATGCCCCCAAATCAGGCTTGTGCTGTCAAGATTTCACATTACTCTGTAGTGAGCAAAGTAAGGCATTATGAGAGGGCTCTCGGAAATCCTCTTTTGCCACCCCCTCCCTACATGCTTGCTCTACTTTTTTCATTTGCAACTGCCCATCTTCTTTAAATATATCATTTACATTCCATACACTCTTTTTCTATCGCACACCTTTTGTTCCTTTTTCTTCATTTCATTGCTTTTTGAGTTTAAAAATCTCTGTCTCATCCTGACGTTAAGCCTTTTAGGTGGCAGGCTGCACTGTGGTGCAGTGGTTAGCACTTACGCCTTACAGATCCTGACCCTGGGTTCCAACTGTGTGGAGTTTGCATGTCCTTCCCGTGCTTGCATGGGTTTTTCCCAGGACTCCCCAGTACTTTGGTGTGTATGAGCCATTACAATGGATTGGTGCCCTGGCTAGGGGTGTTCTTGCCTTGTGCCCTGTGTCGCCAGCTAGGCTCTCTCATGGCACTGCCTAGGATAAGCAGATAAGACAGTGAATAAATTAATTCATGATTTTCTGTGGCCAAAATGTAGGTATCTAATGTAATAGTCCATGTTTGTTTGTTTTTTATTTCTTGTATTAACGATTTCTATAATGATATATGTAAAACGTCTGCTTTCTTTGCAGTTGCCCCAGACTGTGACCTTAAAGGCTTGCCAGATTCTTGTTACGTGGCAAAAGAAGGAAGCACCGTTCGCCTAACCATCCCAATTTCTGGCATCCCTGCTCCTCTAGCCATGTGGAAGAAGGGTGTTGTAACTTTGGGAGACAGTGGAAGAATCTCTGTAGAATCCACACCAACAAACACCACCCTGCTAATACGTGACTGCCAGAGAGGTGATGCTGAGAAGTACTCTCTGGTATTGAAAAACAGTGCAGGAACCAAGGAATGCACGATCGACGTCAAAGTAGTTGGAAAGCCTGGAATCTGCACAGCACCCATTAAATTCGATGAAATCACAGCTGATGGAATTACTCTGGAATGGAGTCCACCTGTTGATGATGGCGGATCAGAAGTTTCAAACTACATCTTAGAAAAGAGGCCTTCCACAAGCAACAAGTGGGTCACTGTTGCTTCGGCCATTCAGAAGAACACCATGAGAGTCACAAGACTTCACGATGGAACAGAGTATCTCTTCCGAGTATGTGCTGAAAACAAATATGGTGCTGGAGAGTTTCTCAGATCTGATCCAGTCGTGGCTAAGCATCCATTCAGTGAGTAATAGAAACTTTACTTTGAAAGTTTGTTTTCACATATAGAATCTGTGAAAATAAGGTTTACGGCTTATTTCCTTTATTGAAACCATCATTTATATCAAAGACTTAAGGCTGATATCAAGGTTGTTGAACATAGACATATTCACTTCACATATTTAGGCTTTTATAAGTAGCGATTCTACCCAAAACTGAACTCGTATAGTCCGCAACACCAATGAGAGATATTGAGGAGTAGCATGTGCAGGTCAGTCATTAACAGGTCCATAAAGCAAACCTCGTCTCCTATACTGCAAAAAAAAAAGAAAATTGGGTCTGGGTCCATTTTTTTTCCACACTCCACAAATTAAGTGGACTACGACATCAACCATAATTTAACTGACCTTCTTGAGACTTGTTTTAGCTTGGTTAATTATTATTATTTATTCTAGTGGTTCATCATATTATTATTTAGGCCGTTTAGAGAAGTATGAGTTTGTCTGTCATGTTCCCACATGCAAAAAAAAACTAACAAAAAATATGATCCAAGTGTTAAAACACCATAAGAGACAATTAATGTACAAAATGTCATGCTCTCATATACCTATTGATTTTAATTGAGCATTCTTCATTTTTTTATAGATGCTCCAGAGGCTCCAGCCCCACCACAGGTCCTGAGCATTCGCCATGAGTCTGCCATTCTGTCATGGTCAGATCCAAAGGATACAGGAGGCTCTCCTATAACTGGTAATTGTTTTTCCTAAATGCCAGCGAGTTTACACTGACATTTTTTCATGGACATACAAGTGCAATAACCAATGTATTTTTCCTATAGGATATCACATAGAATTTAAAGACAGGAACAGTTTAATGTGGAAGAGGGCTAGCAAGACACCTCTGAGAGTGAAGGAGTGTAGAGTGACTGGTTTAGTTGAAGGTCTTGAGTATGAGTTCAGAGTCATGGCTATAAACATGGCTGGTCTTGGAAAGCCAAGCAAACCCACTGAAGCACTGGTTGCACTTGATCCAATTGGTAAGTCTCTTAAAACTTTTTTTACTGAAGTCCTGAAAAGTTAAGTAAAACACCATATTGTTTAACATAAAACCTTTCTATTGTCCAGATCCTCCAGGAAAACCTGATATCATCAGCGTGACAAGGAACAGCGTAACACTAATTTGGACTCCACCTAAGTATGATGGAGGCCACAAACTGATTGGATACATGGTTGAGAAACTGGAGCATCCAGGAAAGACCTGGGTAAAGGCCAATCATGTCAATATCCAGAAATGTGCCTTTACGGTAACGGATTTGCAGGAAGGCTCAACATATAACTTCAGAATCAAGGCAAAAAATGCAGCTGGTGCCATCAGTGCTCCCTCAGAGGATACTGACAGTCTTGTCTGCAAAGACGAATATGGTATGTGGTTTCCGGTTAAAAAATATAAAAAAAATGCATAATATTAAAATTAAAAAATAAAAGTGAGTCCAAATGACTGTAACCAATCAAACCTTTACCTGTCCGCAGAACCTCCAACTATTACAATCGACGCTGAAATGAAGGATGGTGTCACCGTCAGGGCTGGAGAGACAATCGTTATCTGTGCTTCAAGTATCCTTGGGAAGCCTCCACCTACAGCTGTATGGTCTAAAGATGGAAGAGAATTCAAGCCCTCAGATGTTGTCCAGATTGCCAGCACTCCCACAACTTCAACTCTTTCAATCAAATACGCAAACAGAAATAACACCGGGGAATATGTTATCACCGCCAGCAATCCGTTCGGCATTAAGGAAGAGAAGGTCAAAGTAAAAGTCCTAGATGTGCCTGGTCCTCCAGGTCCAATTGAGGCCAGCAGTGTGTCTGCTGACAAGTGCACGCTGACGTGGTTACCACCAGCAGAGGACGGAGGCTGTGCAATCAAGTCGTACCTTCTTGAAAAGAGAGAGACCAGCCGTCTGCTTTGGACAAAGCTTGCAGAGAATGTGATGGATTGCCGTTACGTGGCCCACAAACTGATTAAGGGTAACGAGTACATCTTCCGGGTTTTAGCTGTGAACCAGTATGGTACTGGGGATGCAACCCAGTCTGGTCCAGTGAAAATGGTTGACAGCTTTGGTAAGTTCATTTTTATTTAAAACCACATGAATTGCTATGCTGCCTGGGACGTAGTATGCTAATGCACATATCCTCATATTACTATTATCAGGACCCCCTGGACCGCCATCAAAACCAGAAATCGATAACATCAGCAAACATGCCGTAACTATTTCCTGGAAGAGACCAGCTGTCGATGGAGGAAGTGACATTAGAGGATACAGCGTTGAGAGGAAAGAGAGGAGAGGATTAAGATGGGTTAGGGCTTCAAAGAAGAGCATTTCTGATCTACGTTACAAAGTGTCAGGCCTGTCTGAAGATGTTGAGTACGAGTTCCGTGTAACAGCGGAAAACAAAGCTGGATTTGGAGAACCCAGTGAGCCATCACAGCCAGTACTGACGAAAGATATAACATGTGAGTACAGCAAAATTTAATATATGCTACATATATCATACCTTAAACATGCTTAACACACTTATATGGACAATGCCTATTTTAAACTAAAACTTTTGAATACATTTTGTAATTTATTGAATAATGCATTGAAATTGAAAAACAAAAGCAAAATTGTCAGTCCACTGGATCTGCTGCTTATCTTAGTCAGCTGACTGCTACCTGGATGGCCAGCATCTGTGGAAAGTATCGTAATCTAAGGAAAATTTCACATTTAATAAAATCGATTACTACTCAATATTTATTTATGTGTGCAAGTATGTGTCATTTAACATGTAATATAAGTTGACCGGCATGGATGTTGACCAGACATTAATATACAGTCACAAAGTAGTTTCGATATTTTGCACATAGTTCTATTTTAAACTATGGGATGGGATTAACCGTACAGTCGCAGGTAACTCTCGGTCACTTGATGGATCATTGATCTCCACACATTTCAGTCT
Organism: Parotocinclus spilosoma; assembly: GCA_033117975.1. NCBI lineage: Eukaryota > Metazoa > Chordata > Actinopteri > Siluriformes > Loricariidae > Parotocinclus > Parotocinclus spilosoma. The sequence goes on from JAVSBV010000121.1 coordinate 8,277,961, forward strand.
TTTATAGATGTGATCCATGAAGTATTTCGGCAGGATATTGGAGTAGTTTGCCATTGCTTTATCCACCCCTCCAGTTACACGGCTGGGATGTTTTATTTTAAACTATAATACTATTTAAAACACACCATTAAACAATTTAGTATAGTATAATACAGTCATTCCTATCTCTGTTTTTTATAAATCTTGAAACATTGTTGTATACTGTTGTATACTAGTTTTCTGTCATTCACAACTGAATTAGATGTGCATAAGGTTTTTCCTATTATAATTCCTATATAAGACCTTGGACCTTAAAGCTTCCGATCATAAAGTAAAATATATATATATTACAATAAAATATATAAATAAAATGTAAATATTTTATGTGTTATGTCCAGATCCACCAGGGCCTCCATCCAACCCAAGAATTACTGATACCACCAAAACAACAGCAACATTCAACTGGGGAAGACCATTTTATGATGGTGGCCTTGAGATATCAGGATATATTGTCGAGCACAAACAGGAGGGAGAAGATGACTGGGTTCAAGACACAACTACCCTTTTGAGAATTACTGAATTTGTGGTTTCAAACTTGCAAGCTGGAGGCAAATATAATTTCAGAGTCAGTGCGGTGAACTCAGAAGGACAGGGGGAACCTGCAGAAATTGAAAAGGTTGTAGAGCTTGTTGACCGTGAAGAAATTCCTGACTTTGAACTTGATGCAGAGCTGAGAAAAACGCTCGTTGTCCGATCGGGTGCTTCCATTCGTATATTTGTGCCAATCAGAGGTCGTCCAACTCCAGAAGTAACATGGATAAAAGATGATCTCCCCCTTAAAGGCCGTGCCCATATTGATACTACAGAGTCATACACCTTACTAGTTGTCCCAGAATGCACAAGATACGATGCTGGAAAATACATCTTGACGCTGGAAAACGTAGCCGGGACAAAAACAGGATTTGTCAACGTCCGAGTTATAGACACACCAGGCCCTCCTGTCAATTTGAAACCAAGAGAAATCACCAAAAACAGCATCACACTTCAGTGGGAAATTCCAATTATTGATGGTGGATCTAAGATCACAAATTACATCATTGAAAAGCGTGACGCCACGCGAAAGGCTTTCACAACCATTACTACAAACTGGCAGAAGTGTTCCTACAAGGTTACAGATTTGGAAGAAGGAGTTGAATATTACTTTAGAGTTTCTGCTGAAAATGAACGTGGTATTGGCGAGGCAGCTGAAACACCTGAACCTATCCGAGCATCTCAGGCTCCGACTACACCAGACAATCTTATTGTTACAGATGTGACACAGGACACTGCTACTTTGGCATGGACCAAACCAGCACATGATGGTGGTAGCAGAATCACTGGCTATGTGATTGAGGCTCAGAAAACGGGTTCTGATCTGTGGGTACATGTGACAACAATCAAGGCTTTGGATTACACGGTTACAGATTTGACTGAAAACGCAGAGTATGTATTCCGCATCTTTGCTGTGAACAGCTCGGGAAGGAGTGAACCTCGTGAAAGCCGGCCAGTTTATATCAAAGAGCAGACCACAGCTCCAAGCTTTGATCTCAGGGGTGTCTATCAAAAATTGGTCGTAGCCAAAGCAGGTGATAATGTAAAGGTGGAGATTCCCGTTTTGGGCCGTCCCAGGCCATGTGTTGTCTGGAAGAAAGAAGATCAGGAACTTAAACAGACACAGAGAATCAACATTGAGAACACAGCGACCTCGACAATTCTCAACATTAGAGAAATCAAGAGAAAGGATGGAGGACAATATTCAATGACAGGAAAGAATATATTGGGAACTGTCACAGAGACTATTACAGTGCAAGTACATGATATTCCAGGACCTCCAACAGGACCAATAAAAGTAGACGAAGTGTCTTGTGACTATATTATCATATCATGGGATGCACCAGAGCATGACGGTGGAGTTCCTATCAACAATTATATTGTTGAAATGAGAGAAACTACAGGCACATCTTGGGTAGAGCTGGCAGCTACCGTTATTCGCACAACATTCAAAGCTGCTCGTCTTACAACTGGAATCGAATATCAGTTCCGAGTCAAGGCTCAGAACAGATATGGAGTTGGTCCTTTCATTACTTCAGAAACGGTAGTTGCTGCATATCCATTCGATGTACCAGGCCAACCAGATGTTCCACAAGTGGTTGCCTTTACAAAAGATTTTATTACAATCAGCTGGAATGAACCTACTTCTGATGGAGGAAGCTCAATTTTGGGATATCATATTGAGAGGAAGGAGAAAAACAGCATCCTTTGGCAGAGGATCAGCAAAGCTCTTGTGGTTGGAAACATTTTCAAATCATCAGGCCTGATGGATGCCATTGCTTACGAATTCCGTGTTATCGCTGAAAACATGGCTGGCCTTAGCAAACCAAGCAAACCATCCGAGATGACATATGCCCTTGATCCAGTGGATCCTCCCAGTCAACCAGTGGCAATTAATATAACTAGACATCACGTAAGTCTTCAGTGGATGAAGCCACAGGGTGACGGTGGTTTCCCGATTACAGGATACACTGTGGAAAAGAGAGAAATGCCCAATGGCCGATGGCTGAAAGCCAATTTTGCCAATATCCTTGAAACAAACTTCACTGTTAGTGGTCTGACAGAAAATGCCTCATATGAATTCCGTGTCTCCGCAAGAAATTCAGCCGGTTCTGTCAGCAAGCCATCCAAACCCTCAGAAGTTATAATCTGTAGGGACGATATTGAGGAACCAAAGCTTGATGTTGATGCCAGCTATAGTAGTACCATTGTGGTTAAAGCAGGAGATATTTTTAAACTGGATGCTAAGGCTATTGGCAGACCGATTCCTTCTTTAGTATGGTCAAAAGACGGGAAAGAACTTGAAGATACTGGCAAATTAGAAATCAAAACAACAGACTTTCATACATGTTTGATCAACAAAGATTCTTTGCGAAAAGATGGAGGTGCTTTTACCCTGACAGCCAGTAACCCTGGAGGATTTGCCAAGTTTGTGTTTAATGTCAAGGTTCTTGACAGACCTGGGCCTCCAGAAGGACCGCTTCACGTCACAGATATGACAACAGAAAAATGTTATCTCTCTTGGCTGCCACCACTTGCAGATGGAGGAGCAAAGATAGAGTATTACATCATTCAAAGACGTGAAACAAGCAGACTTGCATGGACAAATGTAGCCACAGATTTACAAGTCAACCGTTACAAGGTTACCAAACTTCTGAAAGGAAACGAGTACATCTTCAGGGTTATGGCTGTAAATAAATATGGAGTCGGTGAACCCCTGGAATCAGATCCTGCAGTTGTAACTAACCCATACGTACCCAGTGATCCACCACAAGCTCCTGAAGTAACAATAATTACAAAAGACTCTATGGTGGTTTGCTGGGGACATCCCGAAAACAATGGTGGAAGTCCATTAAATACGTACATAATTGAAAGAAGGGATAAAACTGGCCTCAGGTGGGTCAAATGCAATAAGAGGACAGTTACTGATCTGCGCTTCAAAGCATCCGGACTCACACCAGGGCATGAATATGAATTCAGAATCCTTGCTGAGAATGCTGCTGGTTTAAGTGCTCCAAGTCCTACGAGTCCATTTTACAAGGCATGCGACACAATTTTCCAACCTGGACCTCCTGGAAATCCAAGGGTTTTGGATACAACAAAGTCATCCATTACTGTTGCCTGGAACAAGCCCGTTTACGATGGGGGCTCTGAAATTACAGGATATATCGTAGAAACTTGCCTACCAGAAGAAGATGAATGGACAATTGTCACTCCAGTTAAAGGGCTCACGGGAACATCATTTACCATCACCAACTTGGTAGAAAACCAGGAATATAAAATCAACATTTCTGCTCTTAACAGTGAAGGTGTCGGGGAGCCTGCAACTGTACCTGGAACACCAAAGGCAGAGGATAGATATCTTCCACCTGAAATAGAGCTCGATTCAGATCTTCGCAAGGTGGTCAACATTAGAGCTTGCAGCACTCTGAGATTGTTTGTACCAATTAAAGGAAGACCTGCACCAGAAGTCAAATGGGCTAGGGAGCATGGCGAATCCCTTGATAAAGCAGTTATAGAGACTACATCATCGTTCACATTACTTGTCATTGAGAATGTTGACCGGTTTGATGGTGGAAAGTATATGCTTACAGTGGAAAACAGCTCAGGAAGTAAAACAGCATTTGTTAATGTCAGGGTGCTCGACACTCCAGGGGCACCACAGAACCTCATGATTAAAGAAATAACAAAAGACTCAGTCTCCCTGATCTGGGATCCTCCTATTATTGATGGTGGATCAAGAGTCAGACATTACCTTGTGGAAAAACGTGAATCGACAAGAAAGGCGTACTCAGTTGTAAATGCATCCTGCCCCAAAACAAGCTGGAGAATTGGTGATTTGCAGGAGGGTGGTTTGTATTTCTTCAGAATCCTGGCTGAAAATGAATTCGGCATCGGCCTTCCAGTTGAAACGGCTGAACCTGTCAAAATTTCCGAAAAACCTTTGCCTCCTGGCAAGGTGACTCTTAAAGAGGTTACTGGCAAAAGCGTGACTCTGTCTTGGGAAAAGCCCGATCATGACGGCGGAAGCAGGATTACAGGATATATGGTGGAAATGCAAGGAAAGGACAATGACAAATGGACTCAGGTCATGACGGTTAAAGTAACAGAGGCAGTAATTGTTGGCCTGACTCAGGGTGAAGAGTATTTTTTCCGTATATCTGCCACCAATGAAAAAGGAACTAGTGATCCTCGTCTGCTTGGTATGTCTGTGGTGGCAAAGGATCTTATCATCACCCCTGCATTCAAGCATTCATTTAATACATTCAGTGTGCTGGCTGGTGATGACCTCAAGATAGATCTTCCATACGTGGCTGAACCTAAGGCAGCAGTTACCTGGCTTAAAGATGGAGCCATTCTCAAAGAGACAACACGTGTACACACTGATGAAATGGACAACCATCTTTACCTCTTAATCAAGGAGGCAACACGTGATGATGTGGGTAGTTATACAATCAAGATTACAAACTCGGCTGGAGAGGCTACAACTGACATCACCGTTGTTGTGCTTGACAAGCCTGGTCCTCCAACCGGCCCCATCAAAATAGATGAGGTAACTGCAGATAGTGTAACACTGTCATGGCAACCACCTGAGTATGAAGGTGGATGTTCCATCAATAATTATATTGTAGAAAAAAGAGATACGTCCACCACAAACTGGCAGATTGTGTCAGCAACGGTTGCTAGAACAACTACTAAAGCTGTGAGACTGAAAACCGGCTGTGAGTATCAGTTCAGGATTGCAGCCGAAAACAGATATGGAAAGAGCTCGTTTCTGCTTTCTGAAACTGTAGTTGCACAATATCCATTTGAGATACCAAGTGCTCCAGGAGTTCCCACTGTCCAATCTGCTACCAAAGACAGCATGGTTATTGTTTGGAACAAACCTGGCAGTGATGGTGGAAGCAAAATTCTTGGTTACCACCTTGAGGGTAAGGAAAGAAATAGCCTTCTGTGGGTGAGACAAAATAAAACCATTATTCCAGACACAAGATTCAAGGTCAGTGGTCTGGAAGAAGGCATCGAATACGAGTTTAGAGTTTATGCTGAGAATATTGTCGGCTTAAGCAAAGCCAGCAAAGTTTCAGAAATGCAGGTCGCAAGGGATCCTTGTGATCCTCCAGGCAAACCAGAAGCAGTGATTGTCACCAGAAGCGCTGTGACACTAAGGTGGACAGCACCAGAGTTTGATGGTGGAAGCAAGGTCACCGGCTACATCGTTGAGAAGAAAGAGTTACCTAACGGTCGCTGGATGAAGGCCAGTTTTGCAAATATAATAGAAACTGAATTTGTAGTCAGTGCTTTAGTGGAAGACCAGCAATATGAATTCCGAGTCATCGCAAGAAATGCTGCTGGTGTACACAGTCTGCCGTCTGAAAGTACTGGTGCGATCACTGCAAAAGACGAAGTCGAGCCACCTGTAATTGATTTAGATGCCAAATATTCTCAAACAGTCGTGGTTAGCGCTGGAGAGTCATTCAAGATTGAGGCTGGAATATCAGGCAAACCTATTCCATCAGTTCACTGGTTAAAGGGTGGAGAAGAACTTGTCAATACAGCTAGGCTTGAAATTAAGAATACAGATTTTATTGCTTCTATAAGTGTAAAAGAGGCTATCCGAGTTGATGGAGGCCAGTACATGCTGCTGTTGAAAAATGTCGGAGGAGAAAAATCAATGGGCATTAACGTAAAAGTTCTAGACCGCCCTGGACCACCAGACGGGCCAATTTCAATCTATGGGGTTACTAATGAGAAATGCTGCATATCATGGAAAACACCTTTACACGATGGAGGTGCAGAGGTGTCTCATTACATTGTGGAAAGAAGAGAGACCAGCCGCTTAGTCTGGACTGTTGTGGAATCAAAGGTGCAAACCCTAAATCTGAAGATTACCAAACTGTGTCCAGGAAACGAGTACATATTTAGAGTGATCCCTGTTAACAAATATGGAGTCGGAGAGCCCCTAGAGTCCGATCCTGTAATTGCAACAAATCCATTTGTCTCACCTGATGCACCAAGTGGTGTTGAAGTCTCCAATATCACAAAAGACTCCATGGTCGTTACGTGGGAAAGACCTGCTAAAGACGGTGGCAATGCAATTTCGGGATATATTATCGAAAAGCGAGACAAAGACGGCGTCAGATGGACAAGGTGCAACAAGCGTGCGGTTAGTGAACTGCGCTTCAGAGTTACAGGCCTTCTTGAAAACCACAGCTATGAATTCCGTATTTCAGCTGAGAATGCTGCTGGAGTTGGTAAACCAAGTGCCCCCACTGTATACTACAAGGCGCTGGATCCAGTCTTTAGGCCAGGTCCACCGAACAACCCTAAGGTTATTGATGTTTCAAGGTCATCTGTTGTCCTACAGTGGAGCAAACCCATATATGATGGTGGATGTGAGATTCAGGGCTATATTGTTGAGGCTTGCGAGGGGATATCTGATGAATGGATGATGTGCACACCATCCACCGGAATCACAGAAACAAAGTATGAAGTGCAAAAATTAGTGGAAAAACATGAATACAAATTTAGGGTGTGCGCCATAAATAAGGTCGGAGTTGGTGACCATGCTGATGTCAAGGATTCCATTCTCGTGGAAGACAAACTAGAGGCACCAGATGTTGAGCTTGACGCTGACCTCAGAAAAATAATCATTGTTAGAGCTGCAGGATCACTTCGACTGTTTGTTCCAATCAGGGGCCGACCAGCTCCAGAAGTCAAATGGGGAAAAGCAGATGGTGAGATAAATGAGACGGCACAAATTGATGTCACAAGCAGCTATACATCGCTTGTAATTGAAAACGTTAACAGATTTGACAGTGGAAAATACACCTTGTCTTTGGAAAACTCAAGTGGAGCGAAAAAGGCATTTATTAGCGTCAGGGTTCTTGATACTCCAGACGCACCTGCAAATTTCCATGTGAAGGAAATAACCAAAAATTCACTCACCCTCACATGGGAGCCGCCTTTGTTGGATGGAGGATCCAAAATAAAACATTACATCATTGAGAAGCGGGAGAGCACAAGAAAGGCTTACTCTGCTGTTGCTACCTGCAACAAAATGACATACAAGATCGAACAGCTCCAAGAGGGTGGCATTTATTTCTTTAGAGTTCTTGCAGAAAACGAATATGGAATCGGATTACCTGCCAAGACACTAGAACCAATCAAAATCTCAGAAGTGCCTCAGCCTCCTGGAAAGATTTCTGTAGTGGATGTTACACGCAAGAGCATATCTCTGTCCTGGGAAAAGCCTGAACATGATGGAGGAAGTAGAATCAGTCATTATGATGTTGAGATGCAAGCAAAAGACAGTGAAAAGTGGTCTCTGTGTGCACAGGTTAAATCGCTTGAAACAGTCATTACTAGTTTAATCCAAGGTGAGGAGTACAATTTCAGGGTAATTGCAGTGAATGACAAGGGAAGGAGTGATCCTAGACTTCTGGCACATCCTGTCATTGCAAAAGATTTAGTCATTCATCCATCCATACGGACAAAACTTAGTACTTACCTTGTACAAGTTGGCTATGACTTGAAAATCGAAGCTCACATCACCGGTCACCCCAAGCCTACTATTACATGGACTAAAGATGGTGCAGAGCTGAAACAGACCACGAGAGTTAATGTTGCTGACACCGCAAACCTCACAACCTTGTCCATTAAAGATGCAGCAAGAGATGACGGTGGCATGTACAGCATCACTGTGACTAACACACTTGGTCAAAAGGAGGCCACGGTTGAAGTTGTCATACTGGACAAACCTGGACCACCAACCGGTCCGGTGAGAATTGATGAAATAAGTGCAGAGAGTGCCACTCTGTCATGGGAACCTCCATCCTACACTGGAGGTTGTCAGATTTCTAATTACATTGTACAAAAGAGAGACACTACCACAACCAACTGGGTAGTTGTTTCTGCCACAGTAGCTAGGACTACACTCAAAGTTGGAAATTTGAAAACTGGAGCTGAGTACCAGTTTAGGATCATGGCTGAAAACAGATATGGAAAAAGCTATGCCATAGACTCAGAACCAGTTCTTGCTCAGTATCCTTTCAAAGAGCCAGGCCCTCCTGGAACACCGTTTGTATCTGCTTCCACAAAGGAATCCATGGTTGTTGAATGGCACAAACCAGTATCAGATGGTGGTAGTGCTATTCTTGGATATCATCTCGAGAGGAAAGAGAAGAACAGCATTCTGTGGACAAAAATAAATAAAACACTTATTCAAGACACACGATATAAAACATCGCCTTTGGAAGAGGGTATAGAATACGAATTCAAAGTCTTTGCAGAAAATATTGTGGGAGTGGGTAAATGCAGCAAAGTCTCAGAGGGTTGTGTAGCACGTGACCCATGTGATCCTCCTGGTACTCCTGTGCCAGTAATTGTGACAAGACACTCAGTGCTCCTGAGATGGACACCGCCAGAATACGATGGAGGCAGTTCATTGACTGGATATGTCATCGAGAAAAGAGATCTCCCAGATGGACGATGGATGAAAGCAAGTTTTGCAAACATTCTTGAGACTGAATTTACGGTCACTGGTCTGACTGAAGACTCAAAGTATGATTTCAGGGTAATTGCCAGAAATGGAGCTGGATCAGTCAGCAAGCCTTCTCAATGCACTGGTCCAATAACTGCCAAGGACGAGGTTGAGCCACCTGTCTATGAGATTGACTCACAGTACAGCCAGATCCTGACAGTAAATGCTGGTGATACATTTATATTGCAAGCCTCTGTACTAGGAAAGCCTGTTCCAACTATGCAATGGTTTAAGGGTGATGTGGAGGTTGAAATGTCTGCCAGAGCTGAGACTAAAAACACAGATTTTAAAGCAGTCCTTATTGTCAAAGATGCCATCCGAGTTGATGGAGGACAGTACACATTGCAGCTGACGAACGTTGGTGGAACCAAATCTGTGCCCTTCAATGTAAGAGTGCTTGATAGACCTGGGCCTCCGGCTGCACCTTTGACAGTTTCTAATGTAACATGTGAAAAGTGCTCATTGTCATGGCTTCCTCCTGTGCATGATGGTGGTAGCAGTATTTCTCATTACATCATTGAAAAGAGAGAAACGAGTCGTCTTGCTTGGACTGTAGTGTCAAGCGACTGTGGAGCAACCATGTTCAAAGTCACCAAGCTTCTGAAAGGAAATGAATACATCTTCCGTGTCATGGCTGTCAACAAATATGGTGTTGGTGAACCTTTAGAGTCTGTGCCAGTAATTATGAGAAATCCGTTTGTTCCTCCCGGGCCGCCACGAGAGTTAGAAATAACAAATATCACAAGGGATTCCATGACGGTGTGCTGGACTCGTCCAGAGACTGATGGTGGAAGTGAGATTGTTGGCTACATTGTAGAGAAGAGAGACAGAGCTGGAGTCAGATGGACAAAATGCAACAAGCGTAGAATCACAGACCTTCGCTTCAGAGTCACCGGCCTCACAGAGGAACATGAATATGAATTTAGATTGTCTGCCGAAAATGCTGCTGGAGTTGGTCAACCAAGTCCGCCAACTGTGTACTATAAAGCATGTGACCCAACATTTAAACCTGGTACGCCAACAAATGCACACCTTGTTGACACTACAAAGGATTCAGTGACTATTGAATGGAGTAGGCCAATTTATGATGGGGGCCTAGAGATTCAGGGTTATGTCGTAGAGATATGCAAAGCCGATGAAGAGGAATGGCTAACATGTACTCCACCCACTGGTTTGAACGCTACTAAATTCAGAATAACCAAACTTACAGAACATCAAGAGTATAAGGTTCGCATCTGCGCTCTTAATAAGCTGGGTGTTGGTGAGCCAGTCTCCATTTCTGGCACAGTTAAGCCAGTGGATAAAATGGAACCTCCTGAAATTGAGCTTGATGCAGAGTTAAGGAAGGGCATTGTTGTTCGTGCTGGAGGAAGTATGAGAATCAACATTCCCTTCAAAGGTCGTCCCATTCCAGAGATAAACTGGACTAAGGATGATGGTGATTTGCCAAGTAAGGCTCAAATAGAAAAGGGTTTGAATTACACACAGCTCTCAATTGACATATGTGATAGGAACGATGCTGGAAAATACACTCTCACTCTAGAAAACAGCAGTGGAACCAAATCGGCATTTGTTTTGGTCAAAGTTCTTGATACTCCCGGTGCACCAGTAAATCTGAGCGTGAAAGATATTACGAGAAATTACGTCACCCTCATTTGGGAGCCTCCACTTATTGATGGTGGTGCGAAAATAAAGAATTACATTGTGGACCAGCGTAAATCGACCAGACCCGCGTTCTCTAACATCACTACCAAATGCACCAAGACTAGCATACGTGTAGGCGACCTCGCTGAAGGTGGCATTTATTACTTTAGAGTGATGGCTGAGAATGAGTTTGGAGTTGGTCTGCCTGTAGAAACAGAAGAATCTGTAAAGACCGCTGATCCACCCCTACCCGTGGGCAAAGTCAAGCTGACAGATGTGACTAAAAGCACTGCATCATTGTCATGGGAGAAACCAGACCATGATGGTGGAAGTAGGATTCTTGGATATTATATCGAAATGCAGCCAAAGGGATCCGAAGACTGGGTCATAGCAGCTACTACTAAAACTTGTGAAGGAACAGTGACAGGTCTTAGTTCTGGTCGAGAGTATCTATTCAGAGTTTCTGCCTACAATGATAAAGGAAGAAGTGATCCAAGAGCACTAGCTGCACCAGTCATAGCTGGTGATATTACAATTGAACCAAGCCTCAAAGTGACATTTAACACGTACAGCGTCCAATGCGGTGGAGAACTCAAAGTAGAAATTCCAGTAACCGGCCGGCCAACACCAAAGGTCACATGGGCTAAAGAAGGGCAAACACTTAAAGAGACAACTAGACTGAATGTCTCAACCACGGCAACATCGACAGTTCTTTTGATCAAGGATTCCAATCGAGAAGATGCTGGGAAATATACAGTCTCTGCTATAAACAGCATTGGAACAGCCACAGAAGAAATTGGTGTAATCATCTTGGACAAGCCAGGTCCACCGATTGGACCAGTTAAAATTGAGGAAGTAAGCGCCAACTACGTTGTTCTTTCCTGGGAACCACCTGCATACACTGGGGGTTGTCAGATAAACAATTACATTGTAGAAAAACGGGATACAACAACCACAAACTGGCAGATGGTATCAGCAACCATTGCACGCACAACAATCAAAATCTCTAAGCTGAAAACTGGTTCAGAATATCAGTTTAGAGTGTTTGCCGAAAACAGATATGGAAAGAGCTCATCTTTGGACTCAGCACCTGTTTTCGTAAGCTATCCTTTCAGTGAGCCGGCAGCACCGGGTACACCATTTGTGTCATCGGTGACAAAAGATCACATGACTATTGAATGGAAGCCACCTACCAATAATGGTGGTAGTCCTATTCTTGGGTATCATATTGAGCGCAAAGAAAAGAACAGCATTCTGTGGGCAAAACTGAACAAATTGCTAATTGCTGACACTCGATTTAAAACAAACGGTCTTGAGGAAGGCATTGAGTATGAATATCGAGTGTATGCGGAAAATATCGCAGGGATGAGTCCAGCCAGCAAAGTTTCCGAAAGTGTTTTTGCACATGATCCATGTGATCCCCCTGGAACACCCGAAGCTATTGTCATTACAAGGAACCTTGTCACAATTCAGTGGACAAAGCCACAATTTGATGGAGGCAGTGTAGTCACGGGTTATATTGTTGAGAGGAAGACGCTACCCAGTGGTCGCTGGATGAAGGCCAGTTTTGCGAATGTTATAGACACTCAATTTACAATCACTGAATTAACAGAAGGAGAGCGCTACGAATTCAGAGTAATCGCAAGAAACGCAGCTGGTACCTTAAGTGAGCCTTCTGAAAGCACTGGACCAATTACTGCACAGGATGAGATTGAAGCCCCTTCAGTCTCCATGGACTCAAAATTCAAGGACATCATCATTGTAAATGCCGGCGAGACGTTTAACATTGATGCTGATTTTGCAGGCAAACCACTTCCAGATATAATGTGGCTGAAGGATGGAAAAGAAATCGACAGTACAACACCAAGGATGGAAATTAAATCCACTCTCACGCGGACTGTTCTCACAGTTAAAGACTGCATCAGAGTAGATGGTGGACATTTTGTTCTGAATGTCAGCAATGTGGGTGGAACAAAACTGGTACCTGTAAACGTCAAGGTTCTGGATAGACCTGGTCCACCAGACGGACCTCTGAAGGTAACTGGTGTAAAAGCTGAAAAATGCTATTTACATTGGAACCATCCATCACATGATGGCGGCGCAAGCATTTCTCATTATATAATTGAAAAGAGGGAAACTAGCAGATTGTCTTGGACTATGGTCGAACCCAAAATTCAAGCCATAAGTTATAAAGTTACCAAACTGTTACCAGGTAATGAGTACATCTTCAGAGTGATGGCTGTGAACAAGTACGGTATTGGTGAACCACTCGAATCTGATCCAGTCATTGCAAGAAATCCTTTTAAGCCACCTGGTCCACCTTCAACTCCAGAAGCAAGTGCAATCACTCGCGACTCAATCGTCCTGACATGGGAACGACCGGAGGATGATGGTGGTGCAATGATTGAAGGCTTTGTCTTGGAAAAGCGAGACAAAGAGGGCGTTCGGTGGACAAAGTGCAACAAGAAAAGACTAACTGATCTGCGGTTCAGAGCTGCTGGATTAACAGAAGGACATTCTTATGAATTTAGAGTGTCCGCGGAAAATGCTGCAGGTGTCGGCACGCCTAGTGACCCATCAGAATATTACAAAGCCTGTGATGCAACCTATCCACCTGGGCCTCCAAACAATCCGAAAGTGACAGATCATTCTAGCTCAACAGTCTCTCTTGCTTGGAGCAGGCCTATTTATGATGGTGGTGCGCCAGTCTCTGGATACATTGTGGAGATGAAAGAAGCAAGTGATGATGAATGGTCGGTGTGTACACCGTCGACAGGCGTACAGAAAACTCACTTCACAGTGAAAAACCTGAAGGAAAATGCAGAATACAATTTCCGTATTTCTGCAGTTAATATCGAAGGGGCTGGAGATCACGTTGATGTTGCAGGCTCTGTTATTGCTGCTGAGAAACTTGAGGCTCCAGAGGTGGAGTTGGATGCAGATCTGAGAAAGATTGTGACCGTCCGTGCAAGCGCGACACTGAGATTGTTTGTTCCCATCAAGGGACGACCTGAGCCTGAAGTGAAATGGTCAAAGGCTGATGGTCCCCTTACAGAGCGTGCTCAAACTGAAGTCACAAGCTCTTACACCATGCTTGTCATTGACAACGTTGACAGATTTGACACCGGTAAATATGTTATAACTCTTGAAAATAACAGCGGTACAAAATCTGCATTCGTTAATGTGAGAGTACTGGACTCCCCAAGTGCTCCTGTGAACTTTGTGGTTAAGGATGTAAAGAGAGATTCGGTTCAGCTGCAGTGGGAACCTCCACACATTGATGGTGGTGCCAAGATTACTCACTACATTGTGGAGAAGCGTGAATCAAAAAGAATGGCCTTTACTACTCTGTCAAACAGCTGTGTGCGAAATTCTTTTAAAGTTGACGATCTTCAAGAGGGTGGTATTTATCACTTCCGTGTACTTGCGGTGAATGAACATGGCGTTGGTTTGCCAGCGACAACCACAGAGCCAGTTAAAGTATCCCAAGCACCTTTACCACCAGGTAAAGTCACGCTTGTTGACGTTACTCGCCACACTGTAAGTCTTTCCTGGGAAAAACCCGACCACGACGGTGGCAGCAAAATAACAGGCTACATTGTAGAGATGTTAACTAAAGAATCAGACAAATGGACTGTATGTTCGACTGTAAAGGTCCCCGAAGCTACTATTGAAGGACTTACAACTGGAGAAGAATATTCATTTAGAATTGTGGCCATGAATGAAAAAGGAAAGAGCGATCCTAAACCACTTGGTGCACCTGTTGTGGCCAAGGATATCAGCATCGAACCCATCGTTGACTTGATGTTCAACACATACAGTGTTAAAGCTGGAGACGACCTAAAAATTGATGTCCCGTTTAGAGGGAGACCTCAGCCAGAAGTGGTGTGGAAAAAAGATGGCCACTCGCTGAAGCAAACAACAAGAGTTAATGTTCTTACATCTAAAACAACCTCTAAGATTACTATCAAGGACTCAACTAGGGAAGACGCTGGAAAGTATGAAATCACACTGACCAACTCAGTTGGTATGAATTCAGCTGAAATTACAGTTGTCGTCCTTGACAAACCGGGTCCACCAACTGCAGTCAAAGTAGATGAAATAAGTGCTGATTATATTTCATTATCGTGGGAACCTCCAGTTTACGATGGTGGCTGTCAAATCAATAACTATGTTGTTGAAAAGAGGGATACAACTACGACAGCATGGCATATTGTCTCAGCTACAGTGGCAAGGACATCCATTAAAGTATCTCATTTGACACAGGGAACAGAATATCAATTCCGTATTGCAGCTGAAAATCGTTACGGCAAGAGTCATGCTGTTGACACTGCCCCAGTTGTTGCTCAGTATTCTTTCACTCCGCCGGGCCCTCCAGCTGACCTTCAGGTTGCACAAGCCACAAAGTCAGGCATGCTGGTTACATGGAAGAAACCAGCCAGTGATGGCGGAAGTCCAGTAATTGGGTATCACTTGGAATGCAAAGGACAAAGCAGCATTCTCTGGGCAAAGGCCACTAGGGGTCTTGTTGCCGATACTCAGTTCAAGGTAACTGGGCTTGAAGAAGGTCTTCTCTATCAGTATAGAGTATATGCAGAAAATATCGCAGGCATTGGACCTTGCACAAAAGCTTCTGAGCCTGTCGCTGCAAGAGATCCATGTGATCCTCCAGGTCAGCCAGTTGTTGTTAACATAACAAGGACTTCTGTTTCTCTTACCTGGACCAAACCTGAGAATGATGGTGGAGCCAAGGTGACGGGATACATCGTGGAGAGACGAGAACTACCCGATGGCCGTTGGTTGAAATGTAATTTCACAAATCTCCAAGAAACATTCTTCGACGTGACAGGCCTGACTGAAGATCAACGATATGACTTCCATGTAATTGCAAAGAATGCAGCTGGTTTGCTTAGTGAGCCATCAGAAGGCACAGGCCCAGTTACAGTGAAAGATGATGTGGATCCACCTCGAATTACAATCGAGGACAGCCTCAGACAAGTAGTCGTGGTCAAAGCGGGAGACATGCTTAGACTTGATGCTGAAATTTCAGGCCGTCCCCTTCCTGTGACTTCATGGACAAAGGATGGAAAAGAAATTGATGCTAAAGCAAGAGTGGAAATTTCTTCAACAATTACATCCACAACATTGATTGTTAAAGACAGCATTAGAAGAGACTCTGGACAGTATGTTCTCACATTACAGAATGTCGCTGGTACCAGATCGTTAGCAATAAACTGTAAAGTGCTTGACAGACCAGGCCCATCATCTGGACCACTGGATGTAACCGGTTTGACAGCAGAAAAATGCACAATAACATGGGGCCCACCGCAAGAAAATGGCGGAGCTGAGATCCAGCACTACATTGTCGAGAAGCGTGAGACGAGCCGTCTCGCCTGGACGTTAGTCTACGGAGACATGAAGGCTACAACATGCAAAGTTACAAAATTGCTTAAGGGCAATGAATATATCTTCAGAGTTCGGGGAGTAAACAAATATGGAACAGGGGAAGCTCTGGAAAGTGACCCTGTTAAGGCCCTAGATCCATTTACAGTAGCTGATGCACCAACAAATGTTGAAGTCACCAGTGTAACAGCTGAAGCTATGACAATTTGCTGGGAAAGGCCTGTCTCTGATGGTGGCAGTAGTATCAGTGGCTATGTAATAGAAAAACGTGAAAAATCTGGTCTTCGTTGGGTCCGTGTCAACAAAAAACCTGTTTATGACCTAAGAGTCAAGGCCTCCAATCTCCGTGAAGGATGTGAATATGAATACCGGGTGTATGCCGAAAATACTGCTGGTTTAAGCGCACCAAGTGTGCCTTGTCCATTGACAAAGGCTGAGGATCCATTATTCTTGCCATCACCACCTGTTAAACCAAAGATAATCGATTCCACCAAGACCACGATAACCCTTTCTTGGAATAAGCCACTCTTTGATGGTGGTTCTCCAATCACAGGATACTCAGTCGAATACAGGAAAGTCAACGATGAGGACTGGACTGTTGGTGTCCATCATACGAAGAACACTGAGTTTACAGTTGTGGGTCTGACATCGGGAGAAGAGTACGTCTTTGTGGTGAAATCAATCAACAGCGTTGGTGCAAGTGAACCAAGCCCTGAAACTGATCCACAAGTAGCAAAGGACAGAGAAGAAGAGCCTGTTTTCCTCATCAGCAATGAAATGCGGAAAACTCTGATAGTTAAAGATGGCAGCTCGTTCACCCTTAGAGTTCCATTCAAGGGGAAGCCTGTGCCAAATGTCATGTGGAAGAAGCCTGATGTTGACCTTCGAGTAAGAGCAGCAATTGATACTACTGACACTTGCACATCCATCACAGTCGAGCAAGCGACTAGAAACGACTCAGGAAAGTACACCGTGACTCTACAAAATGTTGCTGGAACAGCTACACTTACGCTGAACGTAAAAGTGCTTGATTCACCTGGACCACCTACCAGTATTTCAGTTAAGGAAGTGACCAAAAACTCTGCAACTGTTACGTGGGACACACCAGAAAATGAAGGCGGTGCTCCTGTTAAGAACTATTTGATTGATCTACGTGAGGCAAGCAAAAAGGGATGGACCAGGGTCACAGAGAACTGTTCTCGCCTTACTTACAAACTAACCGATCTTCAAGAGGGAGGTGTTTATTATTTCAGAGTCACTGGTGAAAATGAATATGGAATTGGAGTACCACTTGACACTAAAGAAGGAACTAAGATTACAGGTACAGTGTTATGTTGTTTGATTATTAATAAATGATGACTGGATAGAAGAATGTTGCTATAGTTACATTGTTACTATTTAACTTATTTCAGAAAAACCAAGTCCACCAGCGAAGCTTGGAGTAACTGATGTTTCAAAAGATAGCGTTTCTCTGTCTTGGAGTAAGCCCGAGCATGATGGCGGTAGTAGGATCACCAGTTACCAGGTTGATGCTCTGGAGAAAGGGCAAGAAAAGTGGATAAAATGTGGTTCCACCAAATCAAATCACTTTGTTGTCTATGGATTGAGAGAAAACGCTGAATACTACTTCAGAGTTCGTGCCGAAAACCATGCCGGATTAAGCGACCCTAAAGACATGGTTTTGCCAGTGCTTATTAAAGACCAAATAGGTTTGTGAATTTTTATTCTACCTGGTTTGAATGTTTGACTCTTTAAGCTATTTTATATAAGCAATCATTGTTCATGTTGATTAAGCTAATACTTGTCTCCTTTTCTAAACAGAGGCACCTGAAATTAACATGAAAGACTTCCAGCACAATACTGTCTATGTCAAAGCAGGTTCAAACCTCAAAGTTGAGATCCCCATTACAGGTAGACCACTTCCTAAAGTGATGCTCTCAAAGGATGATCACGTTCTGAAATCGACCATGAGGTTCAATTCTGAAGTGACCTCCGACTGCCTTATCATCACGCTGCGCGAGTGCGTTGCCCACGATGCAGGCAGATATGACATTACTGCATCGAACTCAAGTGGTACCACAAAGTCCTTTATCAACATTGTTGTTCTGGATAGACCAAGTCCACCCATTGGTCCAGTTGAACTGTGTGACATCACGGAGGACAGTGTAAGTCTGAAATGGCTTCCTCCAGCATATGATGGTGGTAGCCCAATCACCAACTATGTTGTCCTGAAACGCGAAACAACGACAGCAAATTGGATCGAGGTTTCCTCTGCAGTTGCAAGGTGTACAATTAAGATTATGAAACTGATGACTAAAGTGGAATACCAGTTCAGAATTAGGGCTGAAAATCGCTTTGGCATCAGTGATCACATTGATTCCCCGCCTGTCACAGTTAATTTGCCATATTGTAAGTCACAGTCTATATTTTTTACTAATCAGACCTCTTGAAAACATCAACCAATAAATGTATTTCACTCTGTTTTAGCAATTCCGGAGGCACCTTCAACACCATGGGTAACTACTGTCACTAGAGAAAGTATTACTGTTAACTGGAAAGAGCCTTCTTCAGATGGTGGAAGCCACATATTTGGCTATCATCTCTACATGAAAGACAAAAATAGTATTCTGTGGAAGAAAGTTAACAAAACTCTCATCCGTGCCACTCACTCCAAAGTGACAAACATCAGCCCAGGCCTAATCTACGAGTTCAAGGTTATAGCAGAAAATGCTGCTGGTATGGGTCCAATCAGCAAGATATCTGATGCTGTCCTGGCAATTGATGCCTGCGGTAAGGATATATTAAAATATTTAATAAAATATTCATCATAATATAATCATAAAAAAGATACATCATTTGGAGTTGCACTTACTGAGCAGTTTATTAGTAATATACTTGTACAGGCAGTAATCTAATTAGCCAATCATGTACATAAAATATATCAGGAAAATATCAAATTTGAAGCATGGCAAATTTTTCATTTCATATTTCTGTATTATTTCACTTACTAATTAACAGACAAATTACTGTTATTGAGCCAGAGAACCTTTCATCTATAGTCACTGGCAGGTTCTTAACGGCAACCTAAAATCAAAAATATGAATGTATCAAACATATTACAGTACAAACAATACAAACTGAATCAAATGCCCAAACAAGCACAATGCAGAAAATGCAAGACAGCCATAATTAATAAAACAACATCAAACATAGTTTGTACAAGACGTGATATTAATGAGAAATAATAAGTAGGCATGTTATATTTTAATGTTTACATTTCTGATTGTTGAAAAGCCATAACTTCAGCTGATCAGTAAAAGAACAGGATCATCCCGTGTGCAGCAATTCTGCAACAAAAAACCTTGTTTATAAGAAGGGTCAAAGCCAGATTAGTCTGAGCTGAGAAAAATGCTACAGTAACTCAGATAACTGCTCTCTCTCTCTCTCTCTCTCTTTCTCTCTTTCTCTCTCTCTCTCAATTGTGGTGAGCAGAAAAATATCTTAGAGTACATCATTGCACATCAAACATTAAAGTATAAAGTTTAAAATATAAAGTTTGTGTTCATATTCAGGTGTTTAATTGCTATTTATATGTTTTTCAGAACCACCAACTAATGTCCGTGTGACTGATATAACCAAGAGTTCAGTGAGCCTCGTCTGGGAAAAACCCTCCTATGATGGTGGAAGCAAAGTGACTGGCTATGTAATTGAGAAAAAAGATGGTTTTAGGGGCAAATGGTCAAAGGATAATTTGACAAACATTTCAGACACAAAGTTCACAGTATCAGGCCTAACTCAAGACGAATCTTATGAATTTAGAGTCTTGGCTAAGAATGCAGTTGGTTCTGTGAGTAACCCATCAGCCACAGTTGGACCAGTAACATGTGTGGATACCTATGGTGCTCCTGAGATTGAAATCCCTCAGGAATATCTAGACGTGGTGAAATACAAAGCAGAATCGACTGTTCTTCTTAAACTTGGTATTATTGCTAAACCTCAGCCAACAATTGAATGGTACAAAGATGGAAAAGAGCTGGAGTCTGGACCTCAGACCATGATTTCAAACACGTTTGACTATGCGTCTGTCTTAATAAAGGAAGCCACACGCATAAACTCTGGAACGTATGAGCTCAAGATCAAGAACTCTTTGGGTTCAGCATATGCTGCTGTCAGATTACTTATTCAAGGTATGTCCTTAAGTATTCTTTATTCATTTGTTTCTAAAGTTGTTGAAACATTATGTAGTTTTGCGCATTGTATAGTATAATTAATTCATTCTTATCTTTCTATGCTAGACAAACCTGGACCCCCTGCTGGAGAGATTCAGTTTAAGAAAGTCACAGCAGACACAATAACAATCATGTGGGATCCTCCAGCTGATGAAGGTGGTGCAATGGTCACCCATTACATTGTGGAGAAACGTGAGAGCAGCAGAATCATGTGGTCCATAATCTCTGAGAAACTGGAGGACTGTATTGTCACAGTTCCCAGACTTATCAAAGGCAATGAGTACATCTTCCGTGTACGTGGGGTAAACAAGTACGGAGTTGGAGATCCTTTAGAATCAGAGCCTGTCATTGCACAGAACTCCTTTGGTAAATAATGTTTCAGTCATCTTTATCTGTTTTGGTAGTTTTGTGTTCTGCTGTGAACCTACTTTTGATTTTATTTTTCACAGTACCCCCCAGCCGTCCTTCTAAACCTCAGGTCACAATGATTACAAAATCAACAATGACTGTGGTGTGGGAAAGGCCAAGTATGGATGGTGGCAGTGATATAGATGGATATTATCTGGAGAAAAGAGAGAAGAAGAGTCTTCAGTGGTTTAAGGTTGTCAAGGATCCAATTCGGGACACTAGGCAGAAGGTTTCCAATCTCACGGAGGGAAATGAGTATCAGTATCGCGCCTGTGCAATTAATAAAGCTGGAGCTGGTCAATATTCTGATGCGTCCATCTTCTATAAAGCATATGATCCTATCGGTAATATCTCCACTGTTTTTTTGTTTCATTTTGAAATAATGCATAACATTTTGGAGTTTTTACATCACCAGTGCTGGTGTTTTGTGGAACTAATTTAATAAAATATTTTATACTGATTTTAGATCCACCCAGTGAGCCAACCAAACTTAAAGTTGTTGATTCAACGAAGACATCCATCACACTTGGATGGGTGAAACCTGTCTATGATGGTGGCAGTGAAATCACAAGCTATGTAGTCGAGCAGATGACAGCAGATGAGAAAGAGTGGGTTACTATCAGTTCCAAGGGTGAAGTAAGAACCACTGAATATGTGGTATCCCATTTGAAACCAGGCGTGTACTACTTTTTCCGCGTCTCAGCCGTAAACTGTGCAGGAGCTGGACGTCCTATTGAAATGATTCAGCCAGTTCAAGCCAAAGATATTCTAGGTTTGTATTTTTCTGCACTTCTTGTATGTATATATGTATGTATGTATGTATGTATATATGTATGTATGTATGTATGTATATATATATATATATATATATATATATATATATATATATATAAGTATAAGTATATATGTTA
>JAVSBV010000121.1:8299767-8325536 GCA_033117975.1 Parotocinclus spilosoma
ATATATATATATATATATAAGTATAAGTATATATATATATAAGTATAAGTATATATGTTACTCGTTTTGCTGTGAATGTAATCAAATTGTCTTTGTATTATTACAGAGGAGGCTGATGTTGATCTTGATATGTCAATGTCAACTCAGTATACAGCAAAGGCTGGAAGAGATGTGGTAATCATGATACCTCTCAAGGGCAGGCCTGCACCAAATGTCACATGGAGAAGGGGAGATAAGAATATTGGAGGAGATGCAAAATACACTATTAATAACACAGAATATTCGACCACACTTATTATTCCAAAGGTCACTCGGGATGACTCGGGCAAATACCTTCTGGAGATTGAAAATGGAGTCGGTGAACCGAAGACCATAACTGTATCCCTGAAGGTATTAGACTCGCCATCCGCTTGCAGTAAGCTGGTAGTGAAAAACGTTACACGTGGTAAGCTCACGCTGAGCTGGGAACCTCCTCTAATTGATGGTGGATCTCCAATTACCAACTACATAATCGAAAAGAAGGATGCGAAAATGAAGGCTTACTCCATAGTTAGCGAAGAATGTGCTAACACATCGTGCAAGATTGAAGGTCTGTCTGAAGAGATTGCCTACTTCTTCCGTGTAGCTGCTGAAAACGAAAATGGAATTGGTGATACTTGTGAAACGGCAGAGCCTGTCAGGGCAACGGAGACTCCTGGACCTGTAAAGGACCTTGCAATGGTTGACTCAACTAACACTTCTGTAAGCCTCTTGTGGACAAAGCCTGATCATGATGGTGGCAGCCACATTTCTGAGTATATCATTGAAAAGAGGGAAAGAGATGCAGAGACGTGGAGCCTGCTGGTACTTGCAGGTGTTGTAAGTATGAAGCAACGCACCTTAAAGAACTCTCAGAGGTGTTCTTCAGAGTATTTGCCAAGAATGAGAAGGGCCGCAGTGACTTTTCTCAAATTGGGCCTATTACTGTGAAAGAGTTCCTCATTCCACCTGTAGCTAACTTTATCGATTACCCTAATGGTGAATTAAGTGTCCGCATTGGTCAAAATGTAAATATCGAATTACCATACAAGGGTAAACCCAAACCAACAGTTCAGTGGATGAAAGATGATGTTCCACTGAAGGAAAGTGAACAGGTTCGTTTCAGGCAGACAGAGGATAAGGCTACCCTGATCGTGAGAAACACAAGAAAGGACAACGCAGGCAAATACACATTGGTCCTCGACAACAGACTTGTCAAGAACTACTTTGATATCAAGGTTTTCACGCTTGGGCCACCCACTGCACCAATAGGCCCTATCCGCTTTGATGAAGTCAAAGCAGAGAGCATCATCATCTCATGGAATGAGCCAGAGGAAGACGGTGGTGGAGAAATTACCTGCTATAGCGTTGAAAAAAGAGAGACTTCTCAAGCAGCTTGGAAAATGGTTTGCTCAAGCGTGGTTCGGACCACTTTCAAAATCCCTAACCTGGTTAAGGGCACGGAGTACCAGTTCAGGGTACGCGCAGAGAACAAATATGGAATGAGCGAACCTCTCACCTCAACAGATGTTCTTGCCCAGCACCAGTACAAGCCACCAGGCCCACCAGGAAAACCTGTTGTATTTAATGTTACAAGTGATGGCATGACTGTTTCATGGGATGCTCCCAGTTTTGATGGTGGATCCCCTGTTACTGGTTACCATCTTGAGAAGAAAGACAGAAACAGCCTTCTGTGGATGAAAGTCAATTCCAATGTCATCTCTGGAAGGGAGTACAGAGTCATTGGCCTTCTTGAAGGTCTTGAATATTCGTTTAGAGTGTACGCTGAGAATAATGCTGGCCTGAGTCCAGTCAGTGAGCAAAGCAAGCACAGACTAGCAATTTCTCCTGTTGGTGAGTCACATTCACACTGTCAGCTCTTAAAATGTTCTGTAAATTGTAAACAATTAAACTAACCGTTGCTTCTCTGTTTCATAATTTTAGATCCTCCCGGCACACCAAACTGCATTGATGTTACCAGAGACTCCGTAACACTCCAGTGGGAGCCACCGAAACGTGATGGAGGCAGTAAGATTGTGGGATACAGTGTCGAAAGGCGCCAAGGCAGAGCACGCTGGCTGAGATGCAACTTCATTGATATTAGCGAGTGCCAGTTTACAGTGACAGGCCTTGCTTGCGGTGACCGCTTTGAATTTAGAGTAACTGCTAGAAATGCCGTCGGAACAGTCAGTCCACCTTCACAGTCATCTGGTTACATCATGACCAAGGATGAAAGTGGTATGTAGATGATTCACAATACAGGTTATACATTGATAAAGCTTTTTTATTTACTGTTTGCTTTGTGTGCACAATTTCACAGAGAGCTTATTGTTTTATAATATCTTTCAGTTATTCCTGAGATTCACTTCATTGGTGAAAAGGCTGTGACGATCAAAGCTGGAGAAAACATCAAACTGAACTGCACTATTAGTGGCCGTCCTGTACCTCAGGTCACATGGTATAAGGATGGAAAAGAACTGGACAAAATGCTTGTTGACATCACAACGGTTATTGGATCAAGCTCACTGTTCATCAGAGAGGCTGATCGTAATGACCGTGGAGTCTACACTGTTGAAGCCAAAAATAGCTCTGGCACAACAAAGGAAGATATTCTTATCAGAGTGCAAGGTTGGTTGGAAATAATTTTCATGTACATTACTTATTATATATGCACAGGCATGTGGCGTTTAATATCTGCATTGCATTCTGTGCAAAAGGTCATTGACCAAAATGGTAATTGACCAGACATTACCAGAGTCAAATAGTGATTTTATACTAATGGAAATTAAAAACATTTGTATGACTGCAGCATCTGAAGTTAAAGGTTTTTCCTATAATAATAATAATATATTATTATATATCCTATAATAATTGTTTTTGATAAGATCTCAGACGTTGATCGGTGGGCCATTAAATGGAGCTCAGGTGGTGTTTAAAGTATTTTGGATGTCATTAAACTTGCATATGTTTCATTCAGATACTCCTGGACCACCCGAGGGCCCGATTCGCTTCACAAATATCTCTGCTGAGAAGGCAACAATTTGGTGGAGCCCCCCAGAAAATGATGGCTGTGCAGCTATCACTAATTATGTGATTGAAAAACGTGAGACCTCCCGCATTTCTTGGGCACTTGTTACATCAAAATGTGAAGGCTGCTCTTTCAATGCCACTAAGCTGATCAAGGGCAACGAGTATCAGTTCCGTGTGTCTGCGGTCAACAAGTTTGGCGTTGGCAAACCTCTGGAATCAGAAGCAATTGTTGCTAAAATGCAGTACAGTAAGTACAGATTGTCCGTTTTAGCAAATTGGTACAGAAAATGTAAGACTATTATAATATAAATGTATAATATTTTGCTTTCCAGCTATACCAGAGGCTCCAGGAACACCAAACTGTACTCATGTGACAGGAAACAGTATTACTCTGTGCTGGACAAGACCAAGGTATGATGGTGGAAATGAGATCAAGCACTACATACTGGAAAGGAGAGAGAAGAAAAGCTTACAATGGGTAAAGGTTTCAGCAAAGAGGCCAATCACAGAGCTGAGGCACAGAGTTACTAACTTAACAGAAGGAAATGAATATGAATTCCGTGTTATGGCTGAAAATGGTGCTGGTGTTGGACCTCCGAGTGGCATCTCAAGACTGTTTAAGTGCAGAGAGCCTACAAGTGCACCAAGCGCACCAACAGTGGTGAAAGTGATTGATTCAACCAAGACATCTGTAACACTGGAATGGACCAAGCCAGTCTTTGATGGCGGTATGGCGATAATTGGTTACATTATTGAGATGTGCAAGGCAAGCCTTATGGAATGGCATAGGGTAAACAACCAGACTTGCATCCACACCTCATACACAGCTACTGATTTAGAACCAGGTGAAGAGTATAAATTTCGTGTGTGTGCCATCAACGGTGCTGGAAAGGGTGAAACAACTGAAATCCCAAATCCAGTACAGGCAGTTGACAGACTGACATCACCAGAGTTTGACATCGATGCCGACTTTAAGCAAACACACACTGTGAAGAGTGGAGGAATGGTCACTCTTCATATTCCTTTCCGGGGAAAGCCTACTCCACTGGCTACCTGGACAAAGGCAGATGGAGAGCTTGGCGTGATGGTAGATATTAACACTACAGACACCTTCAGCACTCTGACCATTGAAAATTGCACTAGATATGATGCTGGCAAATACACGCTTTCTCTTGAGAACAACAGTGGTCGTAAATCCATCACATTAACAGTAAAAGTACTGGACACACCTGGGCCGCCAGGTCCTTTGTCATTCAAGGATGTGACAAGAGGAGCCCTGACTCTTATGTGGGATGCTCCTTCCACTGATGGAGGAGCCCGTATTCATCATTATGTTGTTGAGAAACGTGAGGCCAGTCGTCTGAGCTGGCAAGAGGTCAGTTTCAAGTGTACCCGTCAAATTCTCAGAGTGACCAATCTTGACGTTGGTGTAGCATACTTATTCAGAGTCACCGCTGAAAATCAGTATGGCAAAGGCGAACCTTACGAAATGTCAGAACCAATTATTGCCACTGAAGAGCCCGCACCACCTAAACGTCTGGACGTTATTGATACTACAGCAACAACAGCAACCTTGGTATGGATGAAACCTGAACATGATGGTGGCAGTCGGATCACAGGATACATTGTCGAGACCAGAAAGAAAGGTTCTGATCATTGGGTTGTTGGTGGTCAAACTAAGTCACTGAAGATGGTCGTGGAGGGTTTGGTTGAAAACACAGAATATGAATTCCGTGTCAAAGCCCAAAACGACACTGGAGTCAGTTATCCAAGAGATGCTCTCAGCTCCGTTATCATCAAAGAACCTCGCATCGAGCCAACTGCAGACCTTAGTGGCATCAGCAAACAGCTCATTACCTGTAAGGCTGGCAGTTCCTTTGCCATTGACATTCCCATTAGCGGCAGACCAACTCCGAAGGTGACCTGGAGGCTTGAGGAGATGAAACTCAAGGAAACAGATAGAATCTCAATCAAGACCTCCAACATTAAAACCACCCTTTTGGTTAAGGATGCCAAGAGAGGTGACAGCGGCAAATACTACCTTACTCTGGAGAATGCGGCTGGGGCACGGACTTTCACCATCACTGTAATTGTTTATGGTCGGCCCAACCCACCAACCGGGCCAGTTGAAGTTTCTGGAATCTCATCTGAGTCCTGTGTGCTAACATGGACTGAGCCTACAGATGATGGTGGATCAGACATCACTAATTATATAGTTGAGAAACGTGAATCTGGTCAAACCTCATGGCAAGTTGTGAACTCAAGTGTGAAACGGCCAACCATCAAAGTCACCCATTTAACAAAATACATGGAGTACACGTTCCGTGTCTGTGCAGAGAACAAATTTGGTGTTAGCAAACCCATTGAATCTCAAGCCATTGTTGCAGAACATCCATTCAGTAAGTTTATTTCATATATGTTAATTTTGTATTTTGCCCCCTAACTACTTTGTACATAATATTTATATTATGTTTCTATATTGTAGCACCTCCAAGCCCACCGACACGCCCAGATGTTGTGTCTGTATCTGCCAATGCCATTGCGATTAAATGGGATGTTCCATATCATGATGGTGGAAGCAAGGTGTCTGGATATTGGATTGAGAAGAAAGAACGCAACACTATTTTATGGACACGGGAAAATAAGATCCCATGCCTTGACTGTCAGTTTAAGGTCTGCAATCTGATTGAAGGCCTTGAATATCAGTTCCGGGTATACGCTATGAACATTGCTGGTTTAAGCAAAGCCAGTGAAGCTTCAAGACCTGTGCTGGCTTTAAATCCAGTTGGTAAGTTTTGGGTTTTTTCCCATAAAGAAAAATTGCAGTGTCTAGTTGTGGCTCTTCCACTTAATAGTGATTCAGTTGTTACATTTAAGTATGAACTTTGTTGCAGATGATTCTCTTAAAACTCCTTACCAGAAATACAATGAAAAAACAATAGTCGGGGGTCTTAAATACTAGTTTATTCTACGTCTGGCTATTGCAGAACCAAGCGATAATCCCCTAAATGCCCTTCCATACTTAAATCTCATCCAATTGTGGCTGGATGCAACAAACAACCCTGCCAGAAGGCTTTGCCCTGAAATAATGCTTTAGGGTGGTGGGGTTGTTAATTACAAAACCATAAAATAGTGGACAGCCTTGCCATATTTGACAAGTTATTGCTTTTATATACTACTTTATTCATTCATTGTGAGAGTGCAGGTTTTATTTTTTTAAAGTAGCAGATACACATGAGAATCAGGGACTGGATTAATGAATGTGTTTTAAAAAATAAAAATAATGTTTTTATCTTCATCCTTATGAAAGAGCTTACAAAAATTATTATACTTCCAATAACTTAATTGGTGTCTCCAAAACTGGCCCTTGGTGTGTAGCTGTGTGTGTGCCCTACGATTGATTCCCAAAGTTGCATCGGCTGGCCCACGACCCCATGTGGATTAAGTGGATGATAATGAAAAGATGGATAAAATGCACCATTGCTTAAATAACAAAATAATGGAGTTTCTTAAGATAACCTTTAAATAAATAATTAAGTAGTTGAATCTGGCTTCAGATCTGAACTCAATATATGTCTTTATTTTGGATATCTGCTAAAACTCACCTAGACTCCCAAGAGATATTCATGTTTTTCTCAGGAGAACAATCTTAGAGGTAATGGACTTTTATCAAAACAAACTTCAGAGGGAATAGGAGATCTCATTTTTTACTTATGGATGTTTTTATTTGGGTCAACTTTTCAAATCACTATTATTAAAGGATCATAATGTAATAGTATTATTCTTTGTATTTTAGACCCACCAGGCAAACCTGAGGTATATGACGTCACTAGATCATCAGTTTCAATTCAGTGGTCTGTTCCATTCAACGATGGTGGCAGCAAAATTGTGGGATACATAGTTGAACGCAAGGCATCCACTGATGATGATGAAGCTCGCTGGTTGAAGTGCAACTACACTACTATAACAGACAACTTCTTCACTGTAACGTCGCTTGAAGAGGGGGCAGTGTATGAATTCCGGGTCATTGCCAGAAACGGCGCAGGAGTTCACAGTGTGCCATCAGAGTCGACAGGGCATGTCACATGCAAAGATGAATACAGTAAGATAGTCTGCTTTTTCTATACATTATCTCAAGACTAACGTTAAGTACCATTGATCTGACTCTCAATTATTTCTTTCAGCACCTCCAAAAGCCGAATTGGACAGCAAATTAGTTGGCGAGACCATAACTGTTAGGGCTGGATCAGACCTTGTTCTTGATGCAGCAGTTGGCGGTAAACCTGAACCCAAGGTGTTCTGGTCTAAGGGTGACAAAGAGTTGGAGCTTGGTGAAAAGTATTCATTGACATACACCAGCACAAGAGCTATGGCTATCATCAAGTCATGTGACAGATACGACAGTGGAAAATACGTTTTGACTGTTAAGAATGCCAGCGGAACCAAGACTGCAGCCGTCTTTGTTAAAGTTCTTGGTAAGCAGATGAATATTTCAAAACATTGTATTACTCTACAAGACATATTATTGGGTTAACCTATCATATGACGCCACTCATGATACTCTCTTGTAGACACGCCTGGTCCTCCGGAAGGTACAATCACAATCAGCAGGGTCACAGAAGAAAAATGTACAGTTTCATGGAAGATACCTCTCGAG
This sequence comes from Parotocinclus spilosoma, assembly GCA_033117975.1. NCBI lineage: Eukaryota > Metazoa > Chordata > Actinopteri > Siluriformes > Loricariidae > Parotocinclus > Parotocinclus spilosoma. Next base: position 8,307,473 of record JAVSBV010000121.1, read on the forward strand.
GATGGTGGAGATTCTGTCACTCACTATATTGTTGACCGACGTGAGACCAGTAGACTTAATTGGGTTGTCATGGAAACCGAATGCAAAACACTATCTTGTGTCAGCACAAAACTGATCAAGAACAATGAATATATTTTCCGCGTCAGAGGTGTCAACAAATACGGACCCGGAGTCCCACTGGAGTCTGAACCAGTTATTGCAAGAAATGCATATAGTGAGTACTTTGCAATGTAGAATGTAGAATGTAATTATGGATATAATATGGTATGTTCCGAAACATGCGTTTACTGATGCTTATTCTTATATTGTAGCTGTTCCAACATCTCCTGGAGCGCCAGATATTACTGCTGTTGGAAAGCAACATGTCATCATTGAGTGGCTGAAACCAGAGAGTGATGGTGGAAGTGAAATAAAAAACTACCTTGTGGATAAACGGGAGAAGAGCAGTGTGAGATGGACCAGAGTAAACAAGACATTCACCATCTATGACACAAGACTTAAAATTGCAGGTCTATTAGAAGGTAGTGAATATCAGTTCCGCGTTGCTGCTGTCAATGCTGCTGGCACAAGCTTACCTAGTGAAGCTTCGGAATATGCAGTTTGCAGAGACCCAACATGTAAGTAGCTTTTCTGTTTACTGGGGTTGGTAGGGCGATGCAAAAATATCATGATGTGCATCATAAGCAGGTCTTCTATCCATTAAAATGCCCAAAGAAAAACCTGGATGGAAAAAGTTCAAAATAAAATTTAAATGTAAAAAATTGAGTTGATAAATGTCAATGGCAATAGATTTCTTCCATTGATGGCACCCCTAATCGTGGAGGTCTAAATCATCTAAAGTCTACACACATCACTGTAGTGGAGGAAAACACGACTTATTTATGACGATGTCACTAATGCACCAGATACATCATGCTCCCATATGCATTTGCAACTAAATCTAATTTATTTTAATTGCAGCAGATTGAAAGTTATTTTTGTTTACATTTTATACAAGAAAAGTAACCACAATTTTGTATTGATATTATTCAGACATAAAAATGATTGTTTTTACTTGGTTTTTCAACATATGGGACTACAATATAGCATGCCATGTACAATTATACATAGTAATTCATTTTATTAGCAGCAGACTAAAATTTTTAAAGCATATTCACGAATATTTTGCATTATTTACATAGTAAGAAAATCAAATCATTAGTGTATCTTTACACATTTATTATGCACTAACTAAACTCATTATGCCACTTAATTTTAACAATTACAATAGTGCCCTTTTATAGTCCATAACATGGCATTTGTGCTTCCTTTTGCAGACACTCCGGCACCGCCATCGACTCCTCGTATAACAGATTCTACAAAACACAGCCTCAGCATGACATGGACCAGACCTATGTATGATGGTGGATCAGACGTCAGTGGCTATGTTGTTGAAATTCTAGAGGAGGGAACAGAACAGTGGTACAGAGCAACCCAAAAGATCCTGACTACTAACCAGTACATTGCAGCTGGTTTAACAAGCACCAAGAAGTACAGGTTCAGAGTGGCTGCAGTGAATGCTATGGGTACTGGAGAGTTCAGTGAGGGCAGTGTGGAGACTGCGCCATCAGAAAGACTTGGTAAGTTTCACTGAAGGTCTGCCTTATTTTTACATTTTGCAAGAGTTCAGACCAGGCTAAATAACAAAACGTGTGTTATCCCTAGAAATCCCTGACATTGAGCTTCCCGAAGATCTAAAGAAGACTGTTTGCCTGAGAGCTGGAAGTACTTTACGTCTGAACGCAGCTATACTTGGAAGACCTGCACCAGTTGTTTCCTGGAGAAAGCCTGGCATTGACCTGCAGTCTCGGGGATACATTGACACCACGGAGAGCACAACAGTTTTGACGGTGGAAAAGGTGCACCGTTATGACGCAGGAAAATACACAATTGAGGCTGAAAATCCCTCTGGAAAGAAGGCAGTTACAATTCTGGTCAAGATATATGGTACGATTCTTCTATTACTATGTAGTTTGCATTAAGGTAGCAATTGTAGCAATTACGTTTGTATCAGGTATAAAGTTAACATTTAAACTTATATTAATACTGTAGATTCCCCTGGACCCTGTGGTGCTGTCAAGATCAAAGATTACACTAAAGAATCAGTTGTTATTACATGGGATGTCCCCACTGTTGATGGAGGAGCTCATGTGAGCAACTACATAATCGAGAAGCGTGAGGCGTCAATGAAATCTTACAAAACGGTGACAACAGAGTGCAAGAAGACCCTGTACAGAATCAGCGGGTTAGAGGAAGGAACACGATACTTCTTCAGAGTATTGCCTGAAAATATATATGGCATCGGAGAACCTTGCGAAACCAGTGAGTCGGTGCTGGTATGTGAAATTCCCTCTGTTCCTCAAGATTTGCAAGTCATCGATGTCACAAAATCTACTGTTATACTTGGATGGGAAAAACCACTTCACGATGGTGGCAGCAGACTTACTGGTTACATCATCGAAGCCTGTAAGGCAGGTACTGACAGATGGATGACAGTGGCTAATGTCAGAGCAGCGGTACTTCAGCACACCGTCGATTCTCTTAACGAGAACGAGCAGTATTTGTTCCGAATCCGAGCTGAGAACAGCAGAGGTGTCAGTGAACCCAGAGACCTGATGACACCTATAACTATTCAAGAACAGAGAGGTATGCCATTGTTTATCAGTACTGTTAGTTCATCTATAGACAATTCTAAAGCTATTCTATTATCAAATAATTACAAGTGAGTGTAATTTTGTGCATTTTTTTACAGTGATGCCAAAGATTGATCTGACTAGCATTCCTCAGAAAATGATTAATGTGCCTGCTGGAAAGCCAATTGTGCTCCACATTCCTATTAGTGGAAGACCTGCGCCAGCTTGCTCGTGGTTCTTTAATGGAATTAAAATGAAAGACACGCTCGATCGTATAAAGATTGAGACAACTACCAAATATACGAAACTGACAGTTCGCGAAACTACCATTGATGAAACTGGTGACTACACCCTTGAAGTGAAGAATGTCACAGGATTAGCTACAGAGATCATTAAAGTCATAATCCTTGGTGAGATCTATTTTTGGTTTCTTCATACTTTTCTGATCGGTTCATCGTATTTTATTATTAAAACTGACCAAATCCGTTATATTTGCAGATAAACCTGGCGTACCAGTTGGACCTATGAAAATCGAAGAAATTGATGCTTCATCTGTTACATGCAGTTGGGAACCACCTAAAAAGGATGGAGGGGCCAATATAAGTGGCTATGTAGTTGAGCAGCGTGACGCTCATCGCCCAGGATGGATGCCCATCTCTGAATCTGTCACCAGACCCATGTTCAAATTCACTAGGCTGACTGAGGGAACAGAATACGTGTTCCGTGTGGCTGCAACCAATCGCTTTGGCATTGGTGCCTTCCTTCAGTCTGAAGTCATCGAGTGCAAGAGCACCATCAGTATGTTAAATATAAGATGCCCACTTAATAAAATATAACATATAAATATAAAATATGTTTTTAATGTGATCAAATGTGATAATTAATATGATGTCATATTACAGCTGTTCCTAGTGCTCCAAGCACACCTGAAATATTTGATGTATCCCATGATGGCATGACGCTTACGTGGAAACCGCCAGAGCATGATGGTGGCTCTTCATTGGCTGGCTATATCATTGAGCGTAAAGAAGCCAGATCTGACAGATGGGTGCGCATCAATAAGAATCCAGTTACAATGACGAGATACAGGTCAACCGGACTTATTGAAGGCCTTGAATACGAGTACAGAGTGACAGCTATCAACTCTAGAGGAACTGGCAAACCAAGCTTGAGCTCAAAACCAGCAACTGCAATGGATCCTATCGGTATGTGCAATGGCATAATTATATAATATTTAGTACTTAAAGTAGTTGAATAGCAGCTTTAAAGCAGAAATGGTGCAGTTGTGGTAATTACGTATTCATTAGCGTGTTAAATATGTGAACATTATTGAATGTGTTAATATTGACAGCATTAATAATTTTATAATAAACATTTTATAAAAATATGTACTAAACCACAGTGCAAAATGAGTGACTTATTTTTGACTTTTCTCACACACAGAACCTCCTGGCATACCACTGAACCCAAGAGTCACAGATACCACCAGGACATCTGTATCACTGGCATGGTCCCCACCGGAAGAAGAGGGAGGTGCCATCATTATTGGTTACTTGGTGGAGATGCAGAAGGTTGACCAGGTTGAATGGACCAAATGCAATACAACACCAACCAAGATCTGTGAATACACTCTGACACACATGCCCCAGGGCGCTGAATACAGATTCCGGGTAATGGCATGCAATTCCGGTGGACCTGGAGAACCAGCTGAAATTCCAGGAGTGGTCAAGGTCACAGAGATGCTTGGTAAGAATAAGAAAATCCATAATAGTAATAATTGTAATAATAATAATAGTGAATTAAAACCTAAAATCTATTTGTGTTGTAGAATATCCTGATTATGAACTGGATAAGAAATACCAGGAAGGCTATATTGTCAGACAAGGTGGAGTCATCAGACTGTCTGTGCCAATAAAGGGCAAACCATATCCAACCTGTAAGTGGACAAAGGAAGGTCGTGATGTTTCTCACAGAGCGATGATTGCCACCAGTGAAGAACGCACTGAGCTGGTGATCAAGGAATCCCACAGGGATGACACTGGCACATATGATCTCGTCTTGGAGAACAAATGTGGAAAGAAAGCTGTGTACATCAAAGTGAAAGTTATCGGCAGGCCAGATCCACCTGAAGGCCCTCTTGAATTTGATGACATTCAAGCTCGTTCTGTCCGAGTAAGCTGGAGACCACCTTCAGATGACGGAGGTTCTGATATCCTCGGATACCTTGTGGAGCGACGAGAGGTGCCAAAAGCAGCCTGGTACACTGTGGACTCTCGTGTGGTTGACACATCGCTGGTTGTTAAGGGATTGAAGGAAAATGTTGAGTACCACTTCAGAGTGTCTGCAGAAAACCAGTTCGGAATTAGCAGATCGCTCAAATCAGATGAATCTGTTATACCAAAGACACCACTCTGTAAGAATTTTTACTTTTACATTATATAGTCACTTCTTATCACTTTTATTATATCAAAATATATAGATGTAAGTTTGTGGACACTACAAACATTAGTTTTTAGAGTTTGCCCCCCCATCTTTGCTGCTACAATCTTTTTTTGTTTAATGAAATAAAATCAAATGTTTTTTAACGCTTCATATTCATTTTGAAATATTCCCTAATTTTTATGAGTAGTGTAGCAGAGCTTAATAAATAGTAAGGGTGTCCACAAATTTACTCTATAAAGCATATACGAATTAGGTCAATAAACACCTACTCTTTTTGTTAACCTTTTAAGGTCCACCCGAACCTCCAAGCTTCCCTCCAGAAATTATGGATGTGACAAAGACCACTGTTGGCCTATCTTGGTCAAGACCAAAGGATGATGGTGGTTCTCGTGTCACTGGATATTATATTGAAAGAAGAGAGATGTCCACTGAGAAATGGGTGCGTCACAACAAGACTCACATCACCACTACAATGTATACCCTTACTGGCCTCATACCTGATGCACAGTATCAGTTCCGTGTAATTGCTCTGAATGATATTGGTCTAAGTGAACCTGGACCTGTGTCTGAAGCAGTTGTTTGCAAAGATCCATTTGGTGAGTTATTTTTACCCATACACCAAAACAAGTGTACATAAAGGATTTTTATGGTCACTATCTAATTTTCTTTTAAATTCTTCTAGATAAACCAAGTCAGCCAGGTGAGATTGACATTATCTCCGTTACCAAGGACTGCATCACCATTCACTGGTTACGCCCTGAAGTCGATGGAGGCAAAGAAATCCTTGGATATTGGATAGAGTATAGACAAGCTGGTGAAAGTGCCTGGAAGAAATGTCACAAGGAGCGTTCAAAGGACAGACAGTTTACCATGGGTGGTCTCATGGAGGCTACAGAGTATGAATTTAGAGTGTTTGCTGAAAATGAAACTGGAATAAGCAGACCTCGCAGAACTGCCATGGGAATCAAAACCAAATTGAGTGGTATGTTGATGCAATGACAATAACATGTTGTTATAAGATATATGTTTTGTACATACTTTAAACTGACATTTCATTTCTTGTAGTTGGAGAAGCTCCAAGCCTAAAGGCAGAGATGAAGGACTCCACCACTAAGCTTGGGGAATCTGGTGCATTGGCTTGCCAGATTATTGGAAGACCTCTTCCAGAAATCAAGTGGTACAGATATGGAAAGGAGCTGATCCAGAGCCGGAAATACAAGATGAGCTCTGATGGGCGAAATCATTCTCTATCAATATTAACAGATGAACAGGAAGACGAAGGCTTGTATACTTGCAGAGCCATCAACGACGCTGGTGAGATTGAAACCAGTGGCAAGCTCTATTTGCAGGCGGCACCTCAGTTCCATCCTGGATTCCCTCTGAAAGAGAAATACTATGCAGGCTGTGGAACGAGCCTACGTCTCCACGTTGTCTACATCGGACGTCCTATTCCGCAGATCATGTGGTTTTATGGCAAGAAGCCGCTGAATCCATCAGAGAATGTCATAATTGAAAACACAGAGAGTTATACTCACCTGGTTGTAAGAAACGTGCAGCGTAAGACAAACGCTGGCAGGTACAAGGTGCAGCTGAGCAACAAATTTGGTACAATCGATACAGTACTGCGTGTTGAAATTCAAGGTAAGTTAAGAACGAATTATACTTCAAAATAAGTATTGTTGGAGATCTTTGATATTACACATTATTACACTGTAACATGTGCTGATGTTTTAAACCTGTACAATTCCAGACAAGCCTGTAATTCCTGAAGGGCCCATTGTTGTTGAAGCACTTATGAAGAACTCAGTAATAATAGGCTGGAAGCCACCTAAAGATGATGGTGGATCAATGATCACAAACTACATTGTTGAAAAACGTAAGGCAAAGGAGGGCGAGCAGTGGCATCTGGTGTCATCGTCTGTCTCAGGAACCTCTTGTCGCATACCAAACCTAATCGAGAGTGCTGGATATTACTTCCGCGTTTCTGCTCAGAATCAGTACGGTATTAGTGAATCACTAGAGATTCCTTCAGTTGTCATCCTCAAGAGTCCATTCGGTAAGCATCGTTGTTGTTTGCTGGCAATGTTAAAGATACATTAATTATATAACATTAAGAAACAAATGAATGAGCAATTAACACATATTAATATTTTGCAGAGAAACCTGGAATCCCACACCAACCAGTTGTTACTTCTATCACAAAAGACTCCTGCATGGTGACATGGAAACCCCCATCCAGTGATGGAGGTGCCAAAATTAAGAATTACTACCTAGAAAAGAGGGAGAAGAAACAGAACAAGTGGATAGTTGTTACAACGGCGGAAATTCACGAGACAAGCTATAACGTTCAAGGCCTGATTGAAGGCTTTGAGTATGAATTCCGTGTCAAATGCGAGAACATCGGTGGAGAAAGCGACTGGAGTGAGATTTCAGCCCCAGTCATTCCGAAGTCAGACGCAGCACCTCGTGCTCCGTTCTTCAAGGAGGAACTGAGAGATATGTGTGTCAAATACAAAGCCAACGCAACCTTTGTCACTAAGGTCATTGGATATCCTAAGCCAGTGGTTAAATGGTACAAGGGTGGCAAAGAGATTTTGCCAGATGGAGAGAAAATCAAGGTCCAGGAATTCAAAGGAGGTTACTTCCAACTCGTTATCAGTAATGCTGATGAGAATGATGTGGCCGTTTACCAAATAAGGGCCACCAATCAAGAAGGATCAATTTCTACGACTGTAACACTTGATGTTGAAGGTGTGTTTTCAAGAGTGTGATTTCAGAAATGATACATAAATTAATATGTATACAGGTACTACTGTTTTACGATGGCCTGACTTACAATGGTAATCCGATAACAAACATAAATACATATTAAGCAGAAACCATACTCTTAATTTTGCATTCTAATTTTCCAGTGCAATCAATATTCAGTCTTTCTCTCTATTAGGAGTGATTATGTGCGTTGGGAAATATAGTGAAGAAATGCCTTTCAGTGATTTATGCTTTCACTTTCAATATATTATTCAATAAATTACATATTTCATACTTTACTATGTTTATTCTAATAAGCTTTATTTTCCCTAACTGTGGTTAAATTGACGTGTTTTAAGCATGTTTAAAGTAGGCGATAAATTAAATTGGAACATATCCCCATCGTAAATCATGTTGTACCTGAAATTATAAAACAATTAGTCATGACATTTTTTATTTGCAGAATAACCGACACGTGACCTAAGCCTGTTTATTTTTCTCTTGTTATCTAGTTCCTGCTAAGGTTCATCTGCCTGTACATCTCCAAGGAATGGGAGCTGTTCATGCTCTCCGTGGTGAGGTAGTTACCATCAAGATTCCAATCAGCGGTAAACCTGATCCTGCAGTCACATGGCAGAAGGGACAAGAGATACTGAATAACACAGAGTACCATCAAGTGATTGTCACTAGATCCTTCACATCACTGGTGTTCCAAAAGGGCGTACAAAAGAAGGATGCTGGCTATTATATCGTTTGTGCCAAGAATCGATTCGGGGTTGACAAACAGACGGTTGAACTTGATGTTGCTGATGTACCTGATCAACCCAAAGATGTTAAAGTTAGTGATATCGGCCGAGACAGTCTGACTCTCACATGGACTCCTCCAAACGATGGCGGAAGTGCTATCACAAGCTACATTGTAGAAAAATGCCCAGTCTCCGGTGATAGGTGGATTCGAGTTGCCCAGACGTCTGAGCCGCAATACACTGTGATGAGTCTGTTTGGAAAGACAAAATATCAGTTCCGTGTCATTGCAGAAAACAGATTTGGTCTCAGTGAACCGTCTGCCCCAACCGAACCTGTGACACCAAGAGAAGACAAGTTTGCCATTAAAAATTATGACGCAGAAGTGGACGAAGAAAGGCCGGTGGCGAAAGAAGAAGCGCCTCATTCCAAAGTTAAGAATGTGCCTTCTCTTTACAAAATGTCTGAGGAACTCGCACGTTGTGGACAGTTTGGAATTGTTCATCGCTGTGTAGAAATCAGCTCCAAGAAAACCTTTATGGCTAAACTCATTAAAGTAAAAGGTGCTGACAGAGAGTTAGTTGCCAGAGAAATTGAAACACTCAATATCGCAAGGCACAGGAATTTCCTGTATCTCCACGAGTCATTTGATAGCTTGGAGGAATATGTATTGATTTCTGAATTCATATCAGGTATGGACATCTTTGAACGCCTTGGAACAAGCTTTGACCTAACCGAGCAGGAAATCGTCAGGTACATGAGACAAGTTTGTCAGGCTCTCAAGTTCCTGCACAGCCTTAACTACGGTCATTTTGACATAAGACCCGATAATATTGTCTATACCACAAGGAAGAGCAGTACAATCAAAATCATTGAAATGGGACAGGCCAGATTGTTGACACCTGGAGAAAATATCAGAATCCATTTCACTGCCCCTGAGTACTGTGCCCCTGAGGTCCACAACAGTGATTTTGTGTCCACTGCTACTGACATGTGGTCGGTTGGTGTTCTTGCATATGTGCTTCTTAGCGGCCTCAATCCATTTGCCGCTGAATCGACTCAGAAAATGATTGAGCACATTTCCAACGCCGAGTACATATTTGACCGAGAGGCCTTCAAGACTATTAGTCTTGAAGCCATGGACTTCATTGACAGACTTCTAACTAAAGAGCGCAAACATAGAATGACAGCATCCGAGGCTTTGGAGCATCCATGGCTCAAAACCAAAATAGAAAACATCAGTTCAAAAGTCATAAAAACACTGAGGCACAGGCGATACTACCAGTCTCTGGTCAAAAAGGAGTGGAGCACTGTTATTTCAGCAGCTCGTGTTGCCTATGGTGGTGGCTACAGAAATCTGAGGAATGTTTTAACTGGCAGAGTAAAAGTGGCACACCAAGAGCAAGGCCTTAGAGCAGGTCCGGTCATGCATGGCTCTGCTGAAGAAGGTGGTCATGTAAGATTCATGTGTTGCCTTGAGAACTACGACAAGAACACCGAGGTGACGTGGTACTTTGGCTCTCGCAAACTGACTGCAAGTCAAAAGTACGAGATCAGCTATGCCAATGGGGTCGCATACATCTACATAAAAGACATTGAAGAATGTGATGATGGAATATATGTGTGCAAAATCGTTAACGAAGAAATGGAAGACAGAGCCTACGCAGAGCTGTTTGTTGAGACTGTGAGGTCCTATCGAGAGTACTTCCTCGGGCGTTCACTCAAGAAACCCAAACGAAGAATCGATAAAACAAGGCTCCTTCAAAGACCACCAGAGTTTACGCTGCCCCTATACAATTGCACAGTGTACATCGGTGAGGACGTGCGTTTTGGTGTTACCATCACTGTTCATCCAGAGCCACAAGTGACTTGGCTAAAGGGAGGTCACAGAATCAAACCCGACCCTGCAAAATACACCTTTATTAGCGACAAGGGTCTTTACCAGTTAATGATTCACAATGTTACGCTTGAGGATGATGATGAGTACACTGTCCTAGCAAATAACAAGTTTGGCGAAGACAGCTGCAAGGCACGCTTAACAGTAACCCATCATCCTGTCTCTGAAGATGTAATGAGACCAATGTTCAGGCGCCTCTTGAACAACATCGAATGTGTTGAGGGAGAGAGCGTCCGGTTTGATCTGAGAGTATCAGGAACTCCACCTCTGTCTCTGAAATGGGAAAAAGATGGCAAACCTCTTGAATGCAGGCCTCAGGTCGAAGTGGTTCAAGAAGGTACAGGCTATTATGTCCTCTATATTAGAGAATCCCTCATTGAGGATTCTGGCATTTATAGAGTCACTGCAACAAACGCAGCTGGTTCTGCAAGTTGCCATGCTACGCTCAAAGTTGAACGCCTCACTTACACCAGGAGGGAGTTCAAGAGTGAGGAAGAGAAACACGTATATGTACAGAACCAGATAAAGAAGACGTTGAAAATGGCGCAAGAGTTTTCGACAGCAGAAGTGACTACACTCAATCCAGCAGCACAAGAAGCTTTGAAGGAAGCTGCCGAACTATACAAACCTGCAGTGAGTACCAAGAACGTGCTGGGAGAGTTTGATATCTCTGACAAAGAAGATAAGGAGATGAAGAAAATTAAAGAGGAGTTTAGACAATACAGAATGCCCTATGAAATCCCAGAGGCACGTGTACATGACCCATCTGCTCTGGGAGAAGACATGAGTATCAGACACTTTGTGGCTTTATCTGACATGAAGTGGTACAGGAAACTCCGTGAGCAGTATGAGATTTCTGAGCGTGTAGAGAGAACTGTACAGAAAAGACAGAAACGCATCCGACTTTCCAGATGGGAACAATTTTACGTCGTGCCACTTCCAAGAATCACCGATCAGTACAGACCAAGGTGGCGTATTCCAGCTCTTACACTAGATGATCTAGAAACGGTAAGACCAGCAAGGCGCTCACCATCTCTTGAGTCAGATGTCTCCAGACTACGAAGACGTTCCTTAGGTGATCTCTCTGATGAAGATGTTCTCCTGACTACAGAGGATTATCTGACAAGAAGGAAGATTGAAGAAGAGAAGCAGCAGCTTGAGGAGGAACTTGAACTAGGCTTTTCTGCCTCCCCTCCAAGTGGTAGTCCTGTTCGTTTTGAATTATCTACACTGCGACACCCATCAGCAAGGATAACGCACAGGGCTGAAGTGAAACATGTAGAGGAGACGAAACATGCAGTGACAGAAAGAAAACGTAGTGGCTCTCCACCTCCCATTTCCCATTTCTTGAGGAGGAGGAGATCGCTGTCTCCGACGTACATTGAGTTGATGCGTCCTGTCTCTGAACTGATAAGACCATCCCGTATGCCAGTGGAAACTACAACTGAAGCAGTTGAGAGAAGGTCACCCACTCCTGAAAGGACACGACCACGGTCTCCTAGTCCCGTGTCTCCTGAGAGAAGATCCTCAAGGTCCTCTTCTAGATTTGAAAGATCTGCAAGATTCGATATAATGTCAAGATATGAGGCGAGAAAAGCTGCTCTGAAATCTGAACGCAAGTATCAAGTTGTGACACAGCAGCCCTTTAGCCTTGACCATGCCCCACGCATAACTGTCAGAATGCGTTCGCACCGTGTACCTTGTGGTCAGGACACTAAATTCACTCTGAACGTCCAGTCAAGGCCAGAAGCTGAAATCCAGTGGTTACACAATGGCCAGTTGATTCAAGAGAGCAGCAAATACCACTTTACAAACATGAGTGGTGTCCTGACTCTCCAGATTACTAACTGCCAGGCAGAAGACAGTGGCACATACCGTGCTGTATGCACAAACCTAAAGGGTGAAGCATCAGATTACGCAACGCTCGATGTCTCAGGAGGAGCTTTTACCACGTATTCCTCAAGACGCAAAGACGAGGAGGTACCAGCGCAATTTGTACCTGATATAACAAAGATGGATTATTACCATACAACATCAATAAGAGCATCTTCTGCCTCAAGGACGCACCTTGAGATCAAAGAAACCAAGACAAAGTTAACAGAGAGGCACGAAGTTTCTGGTTTTGAAAAATATGATTCAGAAAGGCTTGCAACATCACCTATCAGATACGCATCGACTGAATACCTTTCATCAGCTTCCTATTCATCTACAGAGCGACACGCGACATCTGTGTCCAAAATAAAAACGGTGGACTCCACAGCAACGGCGAGCGTCACTACAAAGAAGGTCAAAGCCGGCATGTCAGCCAAACTTCTCACCAAACCACAGTCTCTAACGGTATCTGTGGGTGAGACTGCAAGATTTGCCTGTGATATCGACGGCGAGCCAGCACCAAGTGTCACCTGGATGCATGGGCAACACACCATTGTCTCTTCTCATCGCATCCGTGTGACAACAACGCAGTTCAAGTCTACATTTGAAATCTCTTCAGTGGAGTACTCTGATGAAGGCAGCTACACTGTGGTGGTTGAGAATTTGGAAGGCAGGCAAGAGGCACAGTTTACACTGACCATTTACAAACCAGCGCCAAAGGTGGCAGCCATTGCACCATCCCCTCAAGTCAAAGCTCCGGAGCCAGTAGTGAAAGCGCGTGAGCCTTCAGAAAAATCCCCAGTGGCTCCTGTAAAATCACCAGAACCTTCCGTGAAATCTCCTGCACCATCTGTCCCATCTCCAGTGCCATCGGTTAAGACTCCAGAACCATCGGTTACTCCCTCAGTGCCATCAGTTAAGTCTCCAGAACCTGCTGTGAAAATACCAGAGGCAACAGCGATTAAATCTCCTGAACCACGGATTAAATCGCCTGAAGGTGTTAAGTCCCCACAAAGAGTCAAATCTCCTGAACCTGCTGCTCCCAGAGTTAAGTCGCCACCTGCTGTAAAGTCCCCAGAACCTGCTAGAGTTAAATCTCCCACAGGCATAAAATCTCCCGAACCAATAACATCTCCTGCGAGAGTAAAATCCCCACCACCATTAAAGTCTCCAGAGCCAGTAACCCCACCTCAGAGAGTTAAATCTCCAACAGGAGTAAAATCTCCAGAGCCTGTCGCTTCTCCTCTGAGGGTTAAATCACCCACAGGAGTCAAGTCTCCTGAGCCAATCGGATCTAGGGTAAAATCCCCGCCAACAGCAAAGTCTCCAGAGCCAATCACCTCACCCAAAAGGATTAAATCACCCCTTACGGTGAAATCACCCACTCCTTCAAAAGAAGCACCTGCTAAGATCCTGCAGCAGCTCAAAGCTGAGGCCTTTGAGGGCAAGGTGAAGATGTCCTGTGTTGCCGAGAGCTCTGTAAGGGAGGTTGTGTGGTACAAAGATAGCAGAAGATTATCCCAGAGCAGTCATTATCAGATCCACACGTCTGCTGATGGAACTTGCTGTCTCTATGTGTCTGACGTGTCTGAGAGTGATCAGGGTGAATATTCTTGTGAAGTAATTACAGAGCACGGGGCCATTTCAAGAACATCATTCTCCTTCACCGGACAAGTCTTTCAAACTATCTACAGGAAGATAACGGATTTTGTTTCAACACACATGGCTATTAAAGGTAAATGTTTCATTAAATTCTTTTCCATATGCAGGTGCTCCCTGATTTACGATGGATACTTTTTAAAAAACCCATCTTAAATTGAATGTGTACTTTAAATATCGTAGAGTAGCCCAAGGTAAACAGTCTTATTGCCAAACACACTAGAAGAAATATTTAACTGTGGCCTAAAAACAAAAAAATGTCAAATATTTCCAACCATCACAAAACTACACTGCTGTATATATGAGCAGTATATATCTAAGGACATGATAATAAAACAATCCTCACAAAACATGACGTTTCCTACCATAAAGTGGGCTGCAATGCCAGTAAACCCAATCAAAAATGCAAATAAAACACGCTTTAAACACTTACATCACTACAGTCGACAAAATTATTAACACAAAACTTATTTTATAATAAATGAAATACCTTGTGCAATTTATTGATTAATGTATTGACAGGGAAAAACAAAATGGTTTCAGGAGTCTATCTTACTGCATAAAACTTGCCCAGGAAAATGTTAAAATAAAAAATTTAGAACCCATTTTCTGCTAAATGTGTATTTATGTGTCTTATCGGATTACCATTGCAAAGTCATAAAACCTTAACCGGAAACATCGTAAAATGGGGAGTACCAGTATTATAAAGAGCCATGCATTAACACCATATATTAAAATAATAATGTCATATTTCAGAATCAGTTTCCTCCAAGACCATTGAAGGGATGGAAATGCATATGAGGGAGAGTGCTACCGTCAGTAGCATGTATGAGAGTTTCTCTTCGAAATCAGTTCATGCAGAGAGCACAATGAGCACAATGAAAGAGACGTCCTTCAGTAGCTCTGCCATGGCTGAAATGAAATGCGAAACTATGTCGATATCCAGCATGTCTTCTATGACCTCAGGATCGATGTATGCTATGAGTTCGAGCAGTGCGATGTCGAGTCACTCACATGCTGAGGGATCCTCAATTAGAGCTTCTTTGCTCAGTGGCCAAGGTAAGATCTTCATTCGCATTTTGTAAATATGAATACAGCAAAATATTACTATGTGCAGTGGTACCTCGGTTCTCGGCGATAATTCGTTCCGGATGGCTTGCCAAGACCTGAAAACGACAAGTAACAAGCACATTTTTTCTAAATCGAAATCCACACAGTATAAATATAGATATATTCTGTAAACTGAGGATTTTATCGAGTGTTTGTATCATAGCAGAATATATGTAATGTATAAGTAATGATAAGTAAGGTATTGTTTATGTCGGCCAGATTATTAGCACACAGTTAATTTTGGAATAAAGTGCTGAAAAAAAGTAATTTAATGAGTAATGGACTGAAAGTAAAAAGTATTGGTGAAGTCTGAGCGCTAGCACAGTTGCTAAGCTAACTGCAGCCTGTTTTCTTTAGGATACAGGACTTACATGGAGACTTACTAAGAATGCAGTATTGTGGATGTAAAAAATACTGAACTGTACTGAATCGTAATATGAGTTTTGCAAGTGTGTTTGATACAATGTACTGTAGTCAGTCTCAGTTGTCGTTGTTTTCTCAAAGTTTCATATCTTCAGTATTATTCCATGAATAGATATAATAAAATAGTTACAAAAATGTTAGGGGTGGACTTACTTTTGTGAGTCCTGTATACTGTATTTATACACTTCTCACAAAAATTAGGGAATATTTCAAAATAAATATGAAGGATCTCACAAGAACTGCTGGACAATCTGATCCTGTCCATGCCCCATCACTGTCAGTGTGTTTTGGCAGTCTTGGGTGACCGTACACCCTACTGACATTCATCTGTTCATCCCCATGAATATGTCACTTACTACTAAATCACAATAACTGAGTTTCTCATTTGCATAATCAAACAACTTTGTTTGAACTTTCATTTGATTTTCTAATAATCTTGTTTAAATAAATAAAATCAAATGCTTCATTTTTTAATCGCTCCATATCCATTGTGAAATATCCCCTACTTTTTGTTAGCAGTGAACATACTGTAACTATACTTACAAATGTCTTCCTGGTTTCTCTCTCAAAGGTTCTTCACCCAGAATCGAAGCCCTTCCTGAAGACATCAGCATTGAACCTGGAAAGGTTTTAACTGTATCCTGTGCTTTCTCTGGAGAGCCGACACCTCGCATTGAGTGGTGCTGTCGTGGAAAGGTGCTCCCGACTGCTGAGGAGAGTGGAAGGTTCCACATTGAGACCACAGAAGACCTGACCACACTCATCATCACGGGTGTGAAAGAGAGTGATGCTGGGGTGTACACACTTAAACTTTCCAACGAATATGGGTCTGACATGGCAACTGTCACCATCAGTGTTCGGTCACTTTAAAACCAATGTTACGTCCTACCCCCGACTTTGATTAAGTGCATTTTTATTTATTGAATGAACAAAAAAGACGACATTTACTTGATAAATACCCAGATATCTGTTTCTGTAAATATGATCTATTTTTATAGCAAACTTGACATTAATTTATGCCAAACTAGACTAAAGTCTAAAGTTGTTGGAATATTGGATGATTATGACTAAGATTTTTAGCAATTTTTATGTGACGTGTACATAATGTATATAGCCGAATTTACCGGTTATGGGAAATGTATGAATTGTTATTTATGACAATATTAACTGAAACGAATGGAACAAATTGTTTATCAGGAGAAAGTTTCTCGCGGAACGAATACCCTGTTAAACCTGGAACTAATCCTTGTGCCTCAACTAAATGTTGAAGTCTTAAGATTGCCTCAACAGGTAGAGAGGCTCCCTGTTGAAGTTTTACTAAATCTGAGAGACAAAAGTTATTCACTGCGTTCATGTGCCCAGACATTACAGTCCTCACATGAAGGTATAACTTGATCATAAGACCCTGAGTGCTGTTTGCATCTTACCCTCATGTAAGCAGCATGACTAGGTCTTGTGTTCAGACTGACTATGTCATACTACCATTATAAAGACACGCTCAGAGTGCGAGCGGCCTGCACTTCATGAGCTAAAACGTTTAATGTGCTCTGTTTCTAGTAAGCGACTACTCGACTGAACTTTCAGAAGTAACATCACCTGGCCAATGCAGAAAGTTTATCTTGTACTTTCTTGCAGAAGCAGAGCTTCCTCTTGGAGAGTTGCTTTGTTGAATTGTGTGTTTGTGTGCTAGCTTTAGATCTTCCCAGCTGCTGGGTGAAGCAAGTTTACCACAGTGACAACATCTACTGTACAAATAAACTGCCCAAAACTATGGTTTGATTTGATGTAGTATTGTAGTATTCTGTTTGAATGCAACCTCCTTGAGTATTATAATGAATTCAATAAAGCATGTTTTCAGCACTACAGTTTGGGTCCTTGTACCTCTGTTCTCGACAGAATGTAATACACATTACATTTTCCCAAAAAACATAATGTATATTCATATATTCCTGTCACATTTTACCATTCACAAAGCACATAACAAAACACTTATTAATACAGTGCCCTGTATAAATGTTCACTCTAAGTAGAGATTTTTCACAGTGTCAAATAGGACATAAAAGAATCTTTAATAAATATAGAAAGTTATGATTGGATTCATATCCCTCTTGTTTTGATGTAATTAAATTGTAGTTATTAAATAATGACTACTGCCTTTAAATTGAATTCCCACCCCAGAATTAAAGGACAGACTTTTATTCCATATCATGGTGTCTTATATTTTTTAAAACCTTTAAGTGGATGCATGAAAAAATTACATTTACAGCATTTATCAGACGTCCTTATCCAAAGCAATTTGTATTCTACCTATTAGACAAATTATCATAGTACAAGTGAGCAATAGCCCAAGAACACAATAAACTAATATATGTTTAGTAAACAACAGCAAATATTTTTCAACTTTTGGGTTTGCAATAAAAGTTGCAGTAAACAAAAGAGTTAAAATTGTAGGAAGCATCAAATGTCCCCACAAAGTAAAGGTGTAACAAAACCCAGT